>WURT03586725.1:8896-20666 GCA_009936505.3 Holothuria glaberrima
AACGATCCAACAAGAATACTTTAAACCACTGATGGTGTTCATTTCTAAGGTTCCATTAAACAGCTAAGATCTCTAACACTGGACTTCGAGTCATTTTTGTACCATCATCTTCAGTCACTTTTTGGGCCAATTAAAATACAACAACTTAGGCCAAGTCTCCACTCTGCCGGCCACCTCGCTACCAAGAAGACGTCTGCATCCCTCCCTCCCCCCCCCCCAAAATGTTATAATATTTATGGGATTCATTTAAATATTTAAGTTCTTGCTAAAAGAACAAATTCCTGGAAAGCCTTCAACATATAACATGAACAAAAGAGTATTAAGTTTTATAACAATCCAACAAGAATACTTTAAACCACTGAAGGTGTTCACACTATGACACTTCACACATTGTCTGCAATGGCCTGATACAATCCACATCACCTTATATCATTTTTTTCATTTATTACAGTAATTCAGATTCAAGATTTTGCACAAAAAGAATTATACACAGCTCAAAGAACATGACAAATTGCTCACAACTTGACTGATGAATAGAGAGACTACAATCGGTCCAAGGAATCCTGGGATGGTAGCAGCAGAGTTGGTAATTCCCATAAGTACACCAGCATATCTTGGGGCAATATCCATGTGGTTGACATTAAAACCACTGATTGTAAAACCAACGCTACCTACAGCACCAACTAAACACGCAACGGCCACAACCACATTACAGCGGGCTAGTCCAGCTCCCATCAGGAAGCAACCTTGTAGGAAAAATCCTGTTGAAAACAAACATCAGAACTTAGAAAAAATGGGGTAGGTATGGTGACCCACTGACAAATGTCTAAAAACTACAAGAACATCTTAAGGGATTTGTTTAAACCATAACTTCATTTTCTTTTTTAATACATGCAAAAGTACAAAAAAATTTAAGCATTTTGATGAAATTTTCATTTGATTAGAATGTGAGGCTCTGGAGGTATTAGCTGATGAAACTGCTACATTTGTAACCCTTAGGTGAACTGGGAGCAAGATGGAGTAATATCAGCTCCTCACAATGGTGAATAATGCTGTGTTTTCCTTTACCACAATGTCTTATTTTGACCTTGAAACAGATAGGGAATGTGAACATTACCATGAATTGACTCTCATGCATTCACATAAAAAAAAAACATAAGATTATGTAATAGAAAACTGGATGTAACTTTAAAACAAAAATCAAGCAGGGTTCATTAATGGGAGGCTATAATGTCATGTGTACTTACTTCACTTTCAGATGAAAGTGTGAAAACTTTATCAGCGGTCTGGGCAAACTGAGCACACACTTCCTCAGAATAATTATATTAAGTACCCAACAAAGCAACACTAAGTTTTAGCTGAAATCCTCCTTTGGAGTATATCAAATCATATGGCATACAGAGTATGTCCTTTTGTATGAACACTTATCCTCTAGTGGTATTTAACTTGATCCTATAGTATTGTGACTTTGAATTTGTTTATAATACATAAAATTGCTGGTAACAAAACTTTCTAATTTGTGACTAACTCATTATCAACTTTTCAAACTGAACCAATCAAGACATGACAGTTATCAAACTAGTTATGAACTAGTCTGAAGTAAGAAAACTGATGTTTAACTTAACATTCTTTCCAGGTTTCTAAATTAACCTTTTAGCAATCCTAAACAAAGTTTGCAAGATGTTCAATGAATCATCAATGTTATAGGTCTCAAGATTGGTTTTGATCTTGAGACCACCTGAGATGTCCCAAAACCTACTTGTTATAGGCTTCTATCTAAGTCCATGGAAAATTTCAATTGCTAGGGTAGTCCAACAATGGTTGTGTCAAACCCCACAATGTGAATGTCAGATTAACTGCGCAATCCAACTCTGTTTAACTGTCTAATAAACTGAGGTGGGGGTTTTACAAAAATGGCTCTATCTAAGCAAGATTATTTAAGTTCAGTTTTTTGCAGTGTCCAAAAAGAATCCCAGCATATCGCCCAAATTTTCACATTAACTTCTCAGGCTTTGAGCTTTAGATTTTCTAGATGTGCTACAAATCACGCTCTTCGGGAAATTAAGGCGTGTGGTAGGTGTGCTGTTCTATTAAAACTTAATAGATTTACCTGAGTTTCGAATTCTTTATTTTAGTGTGCAAAAAATCAAACTTCTCACCGTAATTTGAGGGGAGTAATGGTGTGCGATCACACTCCCACCCCTCAAAATTCAAGGCCTGCCCGCTTGTTAGGAGCTATACTGGCCCACCTCTCCCAAACCAGATAAAGACTGGGTGAGAGGTCCTGGCAAAACCTTTTCTGGGAGGACCTTGTGCCTTACATTTCAAAGAGATGTTATGTACCTGGCAGTACTACTCCATGTTTACATTAGTGTACTCATAAAGCACATCATTACACACAGTGGTTGTGATTTAATAAGAAAATGAACTCAGTACAACAGAAAGCAAATTATACCAAATATGTAATGTACTTACATGCTGAAAACTCCCATGTGCAGGGCAGCTCATGTACATGACATACTATGGTAGCTTAGGAATATTTCAGCTTGACATCAGAACTTTTGCTTAAGAAATTTGTAACTGATGGTTGGTAGGGGCACACCCCAAAGGGGATCATCACGACATTAAATGTATCCAACCATCACATGAACAAGAGAGACGGGGCAGGGGGAGGGGAGGGGGGGAGAGAGAGCAGTATAGGAGCAGCAACCCACTCGGGCAGAAAATTTGCTAATCAGCCTCAAAGCAATTTTTGTAATCAAATTATTTGGAATGATGTATCAGGGATAAAGGTAAAATAATTTTTACAAAAAAAAGTATGATCACTGAATATTTTATGTCAAAAACTTGGTAGGGAATGACAACAGTTACTACCCTTTCATTACTGTTAAGGGTAAGTGTAATATGTCTGTTCACTCTGTATTTTGGAATTATTACAACAATTTCAGTTGCAAATGTTTAATAAGGGATGAGGCTACTCATCCCTTATCTCAAACTAAGTGGAATTTCCTCTTTGATTAAAGTGAGGATTAATGGCACTCCATCTATTCTCCTCCTTTTAGCTCACTCCAAGAAAGCAAGCTGCAACTTTTTCGGTTCAGTTATCTCCACAGCATCCTGGGCACCAAAGTTTTTATTCAAAATGAGTGAAAGGGACAATGCACTATGTACCTTCTGCAGCACAAAGAGTGACACTAATGAGCATTTATTTTGGCATTGTAATGTTTTATATTGGACATGGAACTCTTGCTGCTCATGTGAGCAATTTGTTTTCAATAAAGAGTTTTCTTGTATTATAGACTGCTTCCCACCCTTATGATTTTCTTATTTCAGCACTCAAAGTTCTTCATTTTCTAGGCAACATTAAGCAGTGAAGCTCCTGTTCTGACCAAATTTCTCAACAATTTCTAACTAAAACAACACATACTAAAAAGTCATTTCAGAAAAGACTAGAGCAGCTATGCTGCTGTATCTCAATACTACAGTACCATCAAATATCAATGTTATGCACAAAGTATATAACATATATATTACTTATAGTCAAATTATAAATAAACCAAGCAACTGATTTAAAGTTTTTTAAAATACATTCACTTTGTATCACACAATTTTTCCATTATGGCTTTGTCATTTGTAAAACAAACAAGAAGACAGATTATGTTAATTTATGTTAGCAACATATACGTTGCCAGATACCAAAAATGTGCATTTAGAGTTCGGGGAGAAGGAGCTATGTAAACTGATGATTCCAAAGTCAGAAACAAAAGGGTCATCAAATAACTGTAAGCAGTACATTAAGTAGGGTAGAAAGTAGTCCCAAAGATATACCATGAAATGAAATTAGCCACAGGCAGCAGCAGACAAAGGCTGTTACAGTCATACAAGCAATAACTATTAGAACTTATCTCTGGCTAAGGCTTTATCCTGGGTGGCCAGGTCAACATTTTAGCTACAAAAGATAATCCCTTTTGCATGATCACAACATCTACTCAATCTTCCTGCACAATTACAATGTTACGGTCAATACGAAAAAGTGTGACACTGATACAGTAATTGCCATTTCACGTGACCCTTCAGAAAACATGTACAGGTACAGGGTTGGGTGTCCAGATCCCCTGTGAATAATGAAATATTTTAAAATCAACCATGCACAAGGGCTGTGTGACCGTATCTGTCCACTGTACAGCCTTCTAGATGATTTGTTTCTTATGTGAGTGCTATGTGCAAAGAACTCAATATGACCTCTTGATTTCTGCCAGCTTCAATAGCAGACTAAATGCACACAAGGGATCATGGGAAATTGGAGTACAAACAATGGGCTGCTATTGTTCTGTTTTTATTTTCTGTAGTGTTTGCCCATTAATCAGCCAAAATATCCCAACAAAGTCAACAATTACAAATCTCACAGATCCCATCTTTTTCCTCTACATCAAAATTAAGTACTTGCTCTCCAAATATGGTCATAAACAGCTACAAAATGACAATGTTATAAAGAATTTTGGCTACATCTAGTGACCCGCTAGTGTGACAAATCTCAATACATGTTATGTATTGAGATAACAAAAAGATCTTTCATCCCATATGTAGAGTTAAAACATGCATTTCATAAATGTGCATTTTCATGCAAGTAGAAGCACTGGTCAACATAAGTTTCTCAAGTACACTTTTGCTCCTATACTGTAGTTGCTTGTTACCTCCAGAGGTATACAAAAGGGAAATTTGTAAGTATTACTTTGCTCGTTTGTTTACTCAAAAAACAGTATAAATCTGCCTAGTGTTGTAAACAGGTATTATCACTTGAAATGTACCATTTATACCCAATGACATTATTATTTGTCTTGCGCATTTTGAAAAAATAAAGATGGCAAAAAAATGCCATTTTCAAGGAAAATAAATGCTATTTTCAGGCAAACATGCCTGAAAATTTTCAAGCAAAATTGCTGCAGCACCCCAATCAGAAAAAGCCTTGTATGCAGCTTATCATCATTTGGCATGTAGAATACCATGAAAATGTTCCAAAATTGGCAACCAGATTGAAGGAAATGCATCTAATAGTCATTTTTAAGGTGTCGTATGGTTTTTCCTTTCGATCCTTAAAAAACATATGTGCAACCATATAAAGTCTGTCAAGTAAGCATATTACAAATATGCTTGGTGTTAATAGAAGAAGCTGTACAGTTGTATAGTCATTGATATGGCACAAGTGATGGGATAGCACTGTTAATGTAAACATCATTTTGACTAAACATTTCTTTACTATAACAAAAGGAAAAATAAACCATATAGTGAGGAATGCCCTGTCCAACTTCCAGGTTGCGAGATAGGCCTGCCTAGTGTGATTCTGTTCTATTTTCTGAATAATTCA
This sequence comes from Holothuria glaberrima, assembly GCA_009936505.3. Lineage (NCBI taxonomy): Eukaryota > Metazoa > Echinodermata > Holothuroidea > Aspidochirotida > Holothuriidae > Holothuria > Holothuria glaberrima. Next base: position 14,262 of record WURT03586725.1, read on the forward strand.
GGTACGCTGAATCCATAAAAATGCAGGGTTCCAGATTTTTCTGACATGATCAAGGCTGCCATTTTGAATTTCAAAATGGCTGCCACTTTTTACAAAACCAGAAAGCCCAAATAGTCCAGGCTACAAGCCACCTAACCTTGCGTTTTGACATATAAAATGTTTTTCAATGGTTTCTGGTCAATTTTTAAGTGCTAATTCCAATTCCGGTGGGTGCTGGCCAGGTCATATTAAGTATTGAGCATTTTTGCTGAAAAGCAAAAATCCAAAATGGCTGCCAAAATCTACTGTTTGACCCATATCTCCTCTTATGGTGATGCAAATTCTACAAATAGTCAAATTACCCTCAAGAGTGCACAGTGGGTGCCCATTTTGGATTTTTGCATTTCAGCAAAAATGCTCCACAGTTACAAACTGGCACCCACCAGATTTGGAATCAGCACCTAAAAATTGACCAGAAACAGTTGAAGAACATTATATATGTCAAAATGCAAGTTTGAGCTGGATTTGTATGGAGCGTATAGTGGACTAAAAGGCTAAGTGATTCCTTGCCAGTAGGGGGATGCTTTGTTAAACAGAGATACATCCCTCAAATTAATACTTCTAAACTACATCTGTTCACAATTTGACCCCTGATGACCTCACATGACCTTTGAACCCCATCAAAACTTAAATAATGAAAAGATTGGAAAAATACATGTCTCAGAAGATATTCAATTTTGGCAGCCATTTTGCTATTTCTGCCATCTTGGTTGACCTCAATTTCAACAAAAATATAACAATATTTTTTAATTAATTGGCATAAAACATATATTAAAAGCAAGTGTTTCAAACATATTTTTTGTAAACACTTTTCACATTATTTCAGTATTTTTATTTTTATATATATTTTTATATATTTTTTATTTTTTATTCTTAATATAATAACCATAAAGCCAAAAGGCTTAGTGATTCCTTGCCAAAAGGGGAATATTCATCCCTCACATTAACACTTCTTGACTACGTCATTTTCCTGCTGACCTCACATGACCTTTGAACCCCACCAAAAATTGAATAACAAAAAAAAATTGAAAAAAAAAGTCTTAGGAGAGAATTGCCTGTGCCTCCTTGTAATGTCATGCTCACAAAGTTTCAGTTTTTGACCTCTGGTGACTTCAACTGACTTGTGACCCTACCAAAAACAAAAGGGTTCCTCCTCTCAACATGACAAATCTATATGAAAAATATGAATAGCTTCTGTCCTTCCCACCTTCATAAAGAACATGTTAATAAGAATTTCAGTTTTTGACCTCTAATGACCTCAAATGACCTTTGTCCTTTACCAAAAACAATCAAGTTCTTCCTCTCAGCATGACAAATCTATATACCACATGTAAAAAGTGTCTGTCTTTGCTATCTTGAGATATCGTGTTTACAAGCTATTTACATGGTTTTTGCAGTTTCATCTCTGGTGACCTCAGATGACCTTTGACCCCCACCAAAAACAATAGGGTTCTTCCTTCCATCATGAAAAATCTATATACCTATTATAAAAAAGTGTACGTCATTAATATCTTGAGATAGCGTGATTACAAAAAATGATAGAGTTCTTCCTCTCAATATTTTATGAAAAAATGGTACCTATCTACCAAATATGAAGTGTGTCTGTCATTCCTATCTTGAGATATGGTGATTACAAGCGGTTTACAAGGTTTTCACAGTTTAACTTCTGGTGACCTCAAATGACGTTTAACCTCCACGAAAAATGATAGGATGATCCCTCTCAACATCAGAGATGCCAAGCTGTGAGGATGAAAAATAGAGATCATGGTAATCCCAAGAATATGCTGGAACCCTCTCATGCGAGCGCAAAGCACTGCGCCCTCCCAGCCAGGGGTCCAGGGGCAATGCCCCGGTGAGGGTCCAGGGGGCAAAGCCCCCGGAAGCTCCAGCCTGGATTGCATAGTTTGTCAGTCGCGTAGAAGAATTTCCGTGCGCATTTGCAATTTATACACTGATTTTGCGATGAATCGGCGTGCAATAATTGTAAACGGCGTGCTGCGTGTGGGCAAAAAATTAAGCAAAAAAGAATCCCTTGAAAATAATGGAACAACCTCCATCCCCATTGCAATAATGGATGTGTCCTAGACAAAAGGGGCGTTCCCAAAAACTTTTAGACAGGTGACTAAAATAAGTATCTATGTAGAATTTTTTGCCCTTTGTCGGACAAATGTTGAAACAAAAACAAAAATGTTGGCCAACATTGATTTATTGTAAATGAATGTATATCAAAATTTTTAAAATCTGCACTCATTACAGAAAAATAACATGTTCCCTACAACTTTTTTTGTAAAAGTGAAAAACATATACACATGGCACACATGTATGAAATGACATTAAAGTGAAGCCTCTTTGAGGAACCGTGTATGGGTCATGGAAGTTACTTTCCCCGATGTCATCAAAACATTTTCAATTCGCTCCGTGCGCGCCCAATTTTGAACCTATCAATTAGGTTCTGCGTGCACTTAGGAAACTATGCAATCTGGGCTTCAGTATTTTAGGAGTTTCTAAACCAGTGTAGTTTCAAGTCTTTTGTAACATTTACACAACAAAATAATCATAGGTACATGAGTAAGGAGATACAACTCCTGATGGGGAAGGAGATAATTATACAAACATTTATAAAACTAATCACTTGTCACATTATAATGGATAGCTATCAAAACTCATACAATTGACAGAGTCAGATTATGAACAGGGCCTAGGTACAATCAAGAGAGGACTTGAACAACAAATGGGACTTACATACAATTTAAGTTGCTTGGCCCATGTGGCACCTTTATCAGTGGTATTACAGAAACTCTAATGTATACTTCTGTTGATAACACACATCACCCAGGGCCGTAGAATTTATGTTTGACAGATTATACAATTATCAGTAACTACTGACTATTCAATAACATAATCGGGCTGATGCCGATCATTAACATGTATGGGAAGGTCATATTTTCTTGCCGTCTATCGCGTATCTCTAAGCTAACACTGTGGTTGTACACACACTGTATCATAGCAACCTTCACACTGGAGGTGAACAATATTATGAACAGTTCCATACATTCTACGAACACAATATTAATTTTTTTGTACAATTTTCTCTGGAAAAAGTGAGCTAAAAATCAACGACAAATACTGTATATACTAGTTTGCCTTCGAGGGCATAGGTACTAACATTAGAAAAAGAGAGTCTGTCTGGCTGTTTTCATCCACCGATCACGTCGGAAGGTTCTGTACTGCATTGTAGTAGTGCTATATAGTAGCCTATCCACCCAGTTCTACACAAAAATATGTAACTACCATACCACTTCAAGACCACTGAAAATTCCACTCAATTTACTTGATGTAGGTGTCTTATGGTTCAGTTACAATACAAATATATTTTTTGTGAAGTCTTTTGCCCAAAACTTACATCTTATTTTAACAGATTCTCCAAATAAAATGCAAAAGGAATTCCCGATAAATTTGAATTGTGTTGCCAGTGTTGCATGAATTTACACGGGCTGCCGCCGCTTCCCTTCGTTGGTTCATGACCAACCCGCTACGTAATAGCGGGCAATGCACTAGCCTTGCATTATGTATTACAAACACACCTTACCCTTGGTTGGGGCTATGCTGCAAAATATTTGCATGTACATCACTGAGCCAGCTTTGGACCTGCAAGCTCACAGTGTGTACGTATGCCTACATGAGGCGAGTGCCCGTCGATCTAGGCCCGATGTTTCCCGAATTGTAGCATGCATGCTGCAGTAGTACAGTACACATGTACTACATACGTGGCATGACACAATCGTGTGTCTTCAGTAGATCTATGTCTGTGGCTTATACATATTTAATATGTTGCGTCTTGCACACATACATTGGTGTTAACTTGGCAAAATGTGGGACGGCCAACATTAGTCCTAGATACCGTAAAAAGTGAAATTTTGGAAGAATTTTCAAATCTGCGGGATAGAGGGTAAAAAATCGTAATAATTCTGAAATTTTGGAAGAATTTTCAAATCTGCGGGATAAAGGGTAAAAAATCGTAATAATTCTGTGTCTAAATTGGGATACTTGGCATCTCTGCAACATGACAAATCTATATACCAAATATGAAAAGTGTCTGTCATTCCTGTCTTGAGATCACAAGATTACAACGAGTGTCACAAACACACATACACACTCACCCATACACACACACAACATCACTATCGCATAGATTCCTTGCCTGCCTTGGTCAATAAATCAATAATAGGGGTGGTCATTTTGGTATTTCTGCCATCTCTTGGTTGACCAGGTTCCTACACAATATGTCCCGAAAAAATACTTTATGAATAAATATTGCAGAATATGGACAGACTTTAGGTTTCAATGTCTTGAAAATATTTTCAAGGATTATTCCCCTCAGTTATTATTATAAAATATTGTAACATGTGTAGCTTCATATGAGTTGTACTGTGCTAGGAAATCTCTGAGAAATGGTCAGTTTTCTCACTCTACTAGTAAGCAGTGGGTGAAGCAATGACTAATGGGTTTTAAGGCTACAATGACAATGGTTAAGAATTCTGAAGTCAGTTTTATGTCTGCAGGGAACTCTCAGCAAATCAGTTATTTTCTTACTCTACAGGTGGTGAAGACAGGATTAATAGTTTCAGAGGATACATTGGTAAAAGTTAAGAAAAGAGGACACATAAATAAAAGTAAGAAAAGAGGACACATGGATAACAGTTAAGAGAAGAGGATACATCGATGAAAGATAACTAAATGCTGTTTAGCTGGTGGTTAGGTAAGAGAGAGACAGAAGATTTTGCTGATAGGGCAGGTCAGCAAGGGTGAAGGATGTTTCTAAGGAAAGGTAAGAAGACAAGGTTTATAAATATCAGGGAAATCTGGGTACATTAAGTGTTCGGTCCCATTACCACGTTTTTCAGCTTTCACATGAGCGACTGAAGTTCTGCCCGGTGTCATGTGACCAAATTGTACCATAGTTATCTCCTGTTTTTAACAGTTGAGCTGGCTTATGGCTTGCACTGCGGAAGACCTACATCTTTCACACTTGACTTAAGTTACCAATAATGTAACTTATAAGCTTGCGACAGAACCTTCGAATCAAATTCTTCCGTGGGCATAGGGGAACTCTACGATCTTAAAAGGGTATACTCCAACACAAAAATAAGAACCTTTAATAACCTTTGTATATTGATGATATTCTCATTCCCAGTTGGTCTTTGCCAGGAAGTTGCCTTGACTACCCCTAGTCATATTTTGTTTTCAAGCTTACTGTCCAGCCAGTTGTGGTCAAATTGTTTACACTTGAGTGAGCCCTTCATTACATGGCAGAGTGGACAATTTAATATTTGCCTGGCTGGAAACAATCTCAGCTAAAAAGTGTAACCGGACCATACGCCTAATGAAAAAGGGAGTTGGAGACTGACAAACAGGCAACAAGCTCTTTGTAAAGCTCTGAAAAATAATTTTAGATTATTAATCATAAAATATGGCCAGATATCAACGGCAACTGCGCCAAAATAAATTTTTGGTGATTATTTTTTTATTTTATATTTAAAAATTATGGTCTTTATATTGGTGGCCATTTGGTTGCTACCCCCATCTTGGTTAGGCTGGGGTCCTGCATAAAAAATCAGAAACCATGCTTTGAATTTTATGTACAACCTCCAATAAAGATATTTTAAATTTTCAATCAAAATGTACTTTTAATGATTATTTACTGTGATTTTTTTTTGTAATTATTTTTCTCATTTTCACGAAGTATTTTTACTCTATTGTTTTTACTCTTTTGGTGCTTTTCTGCCATGTTGGCTGTCAAGTACAATCGTGCTAAGGATTGTTAAGTTCAGTCTAATTACAAAATATCAATTGACATTATGTATTTGGGATTGTTGAAACTAATAATGTTTTTACTGAGATAATTTTTGGAAGTATTTCATTCATTTATGTGGCCATTTTGCTTTCCGCCATCTTGGTTGATCTGAATCCCGCCAAAACTGTTCCAAAAATTAATTCTGGAATTTTTGTCAAAAAAAAGGACCAGATTTTAAGAGAAGATGTCTCAAAAATATTGTTAGGAATATTTTGTTTAGTATTATTTAATACAAAATATTCATAATTTTTGCTGCCATTTTGTTTTTGGCAGCCATTTTGAATGAGTGACGCCCAAAATGTTCACTGTTACCACTTGATTTCGTGTTAAGGGGGCCATAAGGTTTCTGAAAAATATTGGGTCGGAGAGTTGTGGGAGAGGGTGCCTGTGAAGTACCTCTGGCCCATGGCCTACTATTTTCACTACGATCTTAACAACTAGAGTAGCATAGCTACTGTCACTCAACCCTTCTGATGTTACTTACCTGTTCAGTTTTTAATTCATCTTGAACA
>WURT03586836.1:0-20660 GCA_009936505.3 Holothuria glaberrima
AGAGAGAGAGAGAGAGAGAGAGAGAGAGAGAGAGAGAGAGAGAGAGAGAGAGAGAGAGAGAGAGAGAGAGAGAGAAACAAATTTTGTCACGCCGTACATTTCTTCTCCTGGTTTCAACCTACATAACTGTGCCCTTTTAACTGTTCAGCTGAGCTGTATCGAAAGAGCAGACATACATTCCATAGGTATATATGCTGTTCAACGGTTAATCTTAAATCCATTTTAACCTGATCCACGTACCATGGAGATGACAGAGAAAGAACCGGTTGTAAAATTCAGAGGTGCTCAACAAATCTTACTGATAAATGAGGACGCACGTCTGTTGATTCTCCCCTTGGCCACGAGCATATCAGTAAGGGATCATCGCTTAAAATGAAACCGAAGTTTATTGATCAGATGTTCACGTGCTGTGTTCCAAAGTTTCTCATCTCATTACTTTTCCCTCTACGCCGAACTTTGCAGAATTGACATTTACTCGAAAAAACCCTTTGCGAGATAGTGGTGTCTTCCAGGCATTATGGATGAAATATGTTTTGACATCTAAAGTAATTATGTAATTAGTGAAAATCGGTCACACCAAATTGATCAAATGAATGTTTTGCAGGACTTAAGACGGAAAAAGTTAATCATGAAACGGGACAGGAGAAATCATGTTTGTCGCAGGAGCACTTACATATGTTTACACAGGAAGTAGAGATAGGCACGTAGACAGTATTAATGGATAGCCAAATAAAGTATTTATCTTTAAATCGACAGTAAACTCTGTGTAATCAAGGCACCTATATCGAGCTTTCGGGAGGTGGAGGTAGCTAGCGTGCTTTAAGGTTGATTATTGATGGCGACAGAAACCTTTCCCCTACCGATATTATTCTATTTTCAAACCATCATACTTCACACGATTTCGCGAAATTGACCAGAACAAGGGAATGTTCGCCGATCCGAGTCACTGAAGTAAAAGGTTGAGCAGTGTCCTGCGTGGCTGGCTCTTAGGTCATATTAAGGTTAAAATTACCACAAATTGTCATTATTTTAAATACAAAGTTGTAACTTTTCCTTGCTTGGAATATTAAAGTACTGACGTGGTGCTTGCAGGCTCCTGCAGTGTAGACCAAGGGCGCGGGACCAAGGAAACGCATACTGAGCACATTTATTTGACAAGAATTTAGACTACCATACTGAGCACATTTATTTGACAAGAATTTAGACTACGATAAGCTATTTAGACTACCACAAGCTATATCTTTAAAACTTAGCGAATCTGTTTTTGTACTTGTATGAAATAAAAAGCTGTGTACACCAAACACTACAAAAAGCGTACTCACTATAGCCCGCGTAGCAGCTGCCTTTGAAATGCCTCCACCCTTTTCGTTTTTCGTAGCGAGGAGGTTCCACGAGCTGACGAAGTCTAACTTGGAGTACAACTCCAAAACTTGGAATTTTTCCCTTTTTAAGCAGACTGCAGATGCATTTAAATACTCGACGATCCTTGCTTTTCGGTGGAAAGGAGTTAATTTGGGATTTTTTAACTTGATATTGCATTTTGAATTTAAGTCAAAGATTGACCGAACAGTCATCCTTCTATATGATTGCATTCAAAAGGCAGTGGTAAAAGTAATAAAATACATCTAACTTCCGCGACGATATAGATCGGGTGGCCGCCTTGTCTAGACCATGGAGTTACTACCTCGGACTGTACATATACATGCAGACTCCTCACACAGCTCTTACGGTCCCTGCATCTGCATAAATGCAAACGGTAAGCTCTTTTAGCAGCGGGAACAGCAATTAACGGGGAGAAACTCATGCAATCATGACTTACATGTCTTTTGCGAAATGCGTAGTTTTCTACGGCCTCTCAGTGAGCAATAAATCCGCAATTACAACTATCTTGCAACATCTAAATGATTGTAAAGTAAGCAGAAATTGAATCGACTAGAGCCCGTTGTGCTCACCGGGTAGAATAATTAACTCACTTCTCGTGGTAGGCAGTAAAGGGAGAAAGTTTCCCTCTCCCCAAATCAGATGTGAATAAATTAGTAGTAGAATTTTAATTCTGATCAAAGGAAAGAGGCATTAAAACAGGTAAGGACATATAAATTTTGACTATAAAGAAAAATTTTTGACTTTATTTTCATTCGTTTCATCCCAGAACCTTTCCCTGATGAAAAACCAATATGATAAAGGGATAATGCGGAGGAAAATATATACATCGCCATCACATGTTAGATGTAAACTTAGAGAAAACTATGCATAACTTCAAACAAACAAGTTATTTTATTTTGTATTATAGCCAACAATAGTGTTCAAGGGGTTGGTTTATCTCTGTGGCGCAGGCATGGGGGTATATGGGGCGAGTGCTATCCCCCTCAGGCCCGTTACCAGACTTGGAGAGCAGGGGGCAAACCAAGTTGGGGGGGGATAAATTAATGAGCGTAGAAGCCCAATTTGATTGGGGGCTTTAAAGGTTTCCCCGAAAAGTGTAACCAAAAAATTTTTGCTCGCTCCGCGCGCGTTCAGCGTAGTTAATTTAATATAAACATGTCTCATGATCACATACTAATTACATTCAATCAATTATTACCCTTCCACATTGGTTATAAATTTTGAAGCAGTCCTTGCAATAATGATGATAAAAATCAGTGGCTTAGCCAGGATTTCTTTCATGGGGGGCATGCAGTATGCTATGTGCATGGGGAGGGGTTAAGGGGAGGGGGTGTTTGAAAAATTTTGAAAAATTGGGCGTCCTTACATGCCATCTGGTGCCACATTTGCTACCTTCGATGTAAAAATTTGTGTTAAAATATCAACGTATTTTGGGTACCTAAAAAAACGGCATTAGTGGGGGAGGGGGCATGACCCTAAATACGCCACTGATAATAATAATAACATAAGTTGGAAAACACAATGGTGAATTATCATAGGCTGTATAGGTACTAGTGCATTTCATATCAGAACTTTATTTTAATTACCAAAGAAGTTTAAAAAAAATGATTTCCTGTAGCTACATCATTTTAATTTACCGGTATTTTTCTTTCAGAAGGTGCCCGAAAAATGCTCAGCATATTGCCCGAATTTTCACAGAAATTTTTGGTTGGGGCTGCAGCCTCCCGTCTCCTACGGATTTGGATAAGTTTTGGTTAAATGGAGAAGCATAAATTTTCACAGAATATCTCACCAAGTCACTGAAACATACAAAAAAACTAGGATATAGACTTAAAGAGCTATTACTGACATTATCTGAGTTTGGGGGAGTAATTCAGTAGTTCAAATTTCTGATTTTCTGCAGGTTCCATAATTTCTGAGAGCGCTCATACCGGCTTTACTTGTTATTAACAAACCACATTATTCAGCCTATGAAACAATCATAATCAAACTTTTGTTACTTTATTTGTTGAGGAAGATATCAAAATTTGAAAGTATGCTATTGCAAAGGGGTCAGACTATGTCCGCAGAGCCGGAGGCTAAGCCAAGGCGCAGGGGGATGGCCCCCAAATTCCCCCTGGTTAAGGGCCTGATCCCCCTCATCGATTTCGGAAAAAATGATGAGATATTTTCTTTTTACTGAACCGAAAAGGTGTTTAAGCAACAGCTTTATGTAGAGTAAGGGTGAGATGGCTTTCGACCGAGTAATCATGGAGCTTTTTAATTAGTCTCTACCGCAAGTCATTTTGACTTACAAACAATCAAAATTTTAGCAAACCCTTCACAAAGTATTAATTTTTTCACGCGCTCAGCGCGCTTCAAGCCTTACCTCATCGCTGTGTTTATTATCAATATTGTCTCAAATGTATTCGAGGTATTCATCGGTGATGGTTTTCCAAAAGTGATTATGGAGGAGCACAACACTGCAAGGATGCGAAGCAGGGGAATGACCGGAAGATATACTTTATGAAAGCTGTTACAATTGCCGGGGTGAAGATTCGACCTCAAATTGGCAGCTATTTTTTGTTAGTTAACTGAAAAGTCTCGGTACAGAGCACAGTGGCGGAGCTTGGGAATTCGGTCAGATGGGGCAAGAATGGTCTATAGGGGCGCTTCGAAGTAGATAGATGGCCTATACCTCAATAGGTAAAAACCTAAAAAGGGCGCCGACAGCCAATTTGAGTCCGTCGGAGGGGAGGGGTGACTCTCTGAATATGGACGCTCCGCCACTGGCTGGGCATGTATGAAACCTTAGTCATGGAAATGACTTCTATTGCAAAAATTTGTTCTTACTGTGAAATTTCGGGAGCGCTTTGCGCGCAGTCGTCACTGTACCCACTCCATTTCTCATAGCAATTATAAATTCAATAATATTTTCACATTATTCTGACCAAACACTTTCCCGAAAACAGAGGAAGGTCTACATCTCAAACCTCTGTAGGGACCCCGCATCAAGAGAGGATCGTAAAGTAGTCCAATATGATGAGTTGCCTATACGGTAACAATACAGCATGAGGTCAAAGACTGGCATTATTTATTTGTCTTTATACATTTTTGTGTGACGGATGCCATGCCACAGCCAAAACGTAACTAAATGATAGCAATTTCAATGTATGTAATTTAGTTAAGAAATTTGCATGAGAATTTTTCAACAAACGATGAATTCAAAAACTTGTCAAAGATAGCACAATTTTGTTTCCAAGCCACTTTAAATGAATAAATATTCTATAGCCACACTTCCCCTTAAACTTCTCGCCCAAGAAGGCACATGGGAGAGGTAGCAATGGAAGGATCCGCCCTGGGGCAAAGTTTGGCAGATACGCAAGTGCATAATTTGCCCCAAATTTTTTAGGATATCTAACGTTGAATTACGACACCATCTTCTGTGATGCCCCCGCCCACAATCGCCAATTTCTGGTGGCGCCATTGGTATCTCTTTCTTAGTTCATTACTCATTTCGAATGGTTCCCGCTTTTGTACAAAAAGCCCAGCTATATCATTTCATCTCATTGACCAACGGTTGAATATGTTCACAATTTTAAATACTGCGGCTTTAATTCCGTTTGTAAAAGATGAGCAAATTCCAAACACGAAAAAGTATTAGATAAAATAAGCCTGTACGTTGAACTAGCAATATGATGAGTTAATTTTCAGCGATATGTCAATTTTATAGCGTTTTTCGTATGCCATGCAACATATCCATCAGTCCGTTTAACTTTCCTTAATTTTCTTGTTTCACTTTGACAAATCTTTATGAGCCCTCTTTTCCTGGAAGGTGTCACATTGTCTGCCAGAGCAGGCTTTGCAGCAGTGTCGATACTGCCCTCAACATACTGCCCTCAACTTCGTATTACCTTCGATAATAATGTTGTATCATATCTTTGTTGTATATTTGTGAAGATTTATCATCGCACCACACAGTTAAAGAACCTGTGTAATTTTCACATGGCAGTAAGGGATACGCCCGCCTGACTCTAAAGGTTTACGACGACATATGTGGGTAGTGATTACTTAATTTAATTTTTATATTTTGTTCGTTATCTAGCGGCAAAATATCACACGGTAAACATAAATCCATGCAATATTCTCACACCCGGGTTCTTTTACTTGAGGAGCAAACGTTCAATCTTCAGTTTTTCATTTTTCATTTTTTTTTTTGTTCTATGAAATGGGGTCCTGTTGAAGTGTGAACAGTCCCGTAAACAAGGGGGCGAAGCCCTCTTAAATTTTTTTCGTCCCCTATAAGTTTCAAGTTGCCATTGACTTAATACATTTTTACACATCTGGCCCCCGAAAAAGTTTTCGCCCCCTGGAAGCCATTTTGTCCACCTTCAGTAGCTTGTCTGGGTACGGGCCTGAGTGTTAATGTCCATGCTTACCCCTATTTTCCTTTGATCCACTAAATCTCGTGCAGTTCCCCTTTCTTTTAAGAAAATGATCAAATCCAGGTCGATCGATGCATACCCCTCCAATACCTTTTAATACGGGGTATAGCCCTTCTCCATCAAATCGTCGTTTTTCTCCTCTGCCCTTCGTATCAGCAAATGTAGACGATGCACTGAAACGCGTCTCAGTCTATAGGACGGCATATCAAGATACATCATAGGTGGGACGGGTCATCAATGCATTAGTTTTCAAACTCATCGCCAGGCAATCCACTTTACCTAATATTCAAGTCAAGCATTATTTTACAAATGTCATGAATTATCTTCAATCTCTTTAACGGCGACAGAGTAATAATAAAAGCAACGGTAACCCGCTAAGTTTGCTCGAACAAACAAATAATTCAGCCAAGATGCTTTGCATATTATCATGTCGTATAGTAGCGCCCCTCTGTGCGAATTTGTCACGCGGTTGAACGATTATTTAAATTTTATTCGGTGGTTAATGTACGATGAACCTACCACTCAAGTTAGGAAGCACATCTCTTTGGTTTTAATCACATTTTATTGTTTTGTGTCAGAACGTAATTTGAATATTTTATTTCCCTCAATCACGAAAGGGGAGAAAAGATTCGGCATAGATATCATTTTATCATTTGACAAGCGATTTTGACGATTTCTCTTTATATGCTATGAACGAGTACAAGAAACCGCACCGCGGAGATGCAATCTAATTCTTGGTCTATGGAGATCGTAGCCCTAGTGGAAATGCTGTCTAAACATTACAGGTTGGGAGTCTCGCTTAATATTTCTGCAATATGCTCCCAAAATCATTGCCAACACCACGGCTACAGATTAACCTATATGAGTAGGAAGTTATTTGCTGGGGAATGGGTATAATGTTTGAGACTGCTGTCCAGGGATCGGGAGGGGGCTAAGGTCCAGAAAAGTAGCCAGAGAAATTTGTATAGAGGGGCTTTTGGTGGCACCATAATTTCATGGGGGTCTCAAATATGAAATCATCATGTACTTGTATACATTTTCAGTCTTGGATGGGTGGCAAGAGATTTTTTTTGGGGGGGGGGGGTGCACACCCCGGCCCCTCCTTTAGCTACGACACTGCGAATGTCTTCTTCCACTTTGAAGAAATGAAATTTGAACATCCTTAAATGTAACATGATACTAAATTTTGTGTAGTTTTTGAATTACCTCTATTGCAAAAGTTAGATATTTTATTGAAAACTATTTATTTCACAGAAGGTACAAGTAAGGACTTTTCCCAGGTGTATGTGCACCTTTGAAAAGGTGGGATTGCAGCAACTTGCAGGACATACACCCCGAAATACTGGTTAAGAGAGTCAAGCTTTAGCACAGCTCTAAAAATTTAAATTACCTGGCAGTGCTGGGACATTGAGTGTTTTTGAGAATTGGGGTTTGCTGCACCCATGGCCCCTGTCTCATACACGTACACCTTTATTTTTCCCTTCTGCAATATCTTTTCCAATCAACCCCAACCCCCACCTACTTGCTTTTAAGTGTGTGTAACATTCAAATGCCGGCATGCAAATAGTTGTCTTGTTGATCAGCCACATCCTACTGTTCCTTTCACAGTTTAACCTGTTCTGCCACTCCATTATAAATCAGCGAATTCCCACTTCTCTGATAGTCCTCCGCTCTTTGGGGTCAATCTTACTGTAATAACTCCTGTACTCCCTTCTGCCTCAACTTTCCACTCTCTTGTCTGACTCAACCTTCCACAGGCTTTTTTGTCCTCTTAGTCCCAGTGGATTTCAGACCTCACTAGCACTAGCCTATATGCCAGAGGAACTGCCAGACTTTAAAAGCCTCCCTATGGGTAAGGGATCCAAATATGAGGATTGCAGGTCGGGGCCGCGGCAATATCTGAATGCTTTCGTAAGAAACAGGTAAATTTTGGACATTTTTCTTGCACTTAATTCATGGGGGTTTTAAAACCACTCTTCCATCCCCACCCCATGTGGCAATGTGCCTGCTTGTTGGCGAGTTAGTGTTTCCAGTCAACATGCTCATGGCTAGAAGAGGGGGATAAGCCTATCCCTTGTGCAGAAAACTTCCCCTCCCATTTGGGAAATAGAGTTTCAAAAGAAAAAAAGCTGTACAATGGATAATCCTGGTCAATGCTCTCCCTCATCCGCTTGCAGGCGCTTAATTTAAGAATTCATGACTATGGGGCTTACAGTGAATTTGCCAGCCAATGCATTAACAGTTTTTAAAGTTTTACCAAGTCAAATTGTCAACTAGAAATTCTGTCCACATTTTTTGCCAAAGGGTAAAAAAAAATGAGATCTTTAGCTAGTAACGATATGAAATATTTTATGTACCTTTATTATACACTTCTGTGAGAAAATGCATACATGTAAACATATGATTGGACGGAAAAGGTATTTGGAATATTTTTTCTGTCAAAAATATTTTCAAGGTGATTTAAAGGGAAAATGCAGTCAGAGTTAGTATGCCCTGTCACTCTAGTTCATGAATGGCCTATTTTGATCATGTGACAATATTTTTGTTAGTGAATTGTGAAATTCATGGAAAATTTCTCCTTGCTTTATCTATTGTTTGTAATAGTTACGTTCAAAACGTCTTCAGAGGTGCTTGTAATGCAATAAGAGATTTGCAAGAGTTTGCTGATTTCTCAAAGCAAATTTTGGGGTGACTGCTTATTGCCTTTAAATGTAATAACTGAGATGAAAAGCAAGTTTTTAAGTAGGAAACAATTTAAGCCCTTTTTGACAGATATTATCATTATATTGCTCCTATAATGAAGCTGAATACTTTACACTATTGTTCCATTAGTTCAACACACTACAGTTTTAGAGGGAGCAGAGACTAATTTTAGGAGGGACCTAAGGTTGCTACATCTTAACTGAAAAGTGCCCACATGTGGACGTTTGCTGAAGGATCCAAGCACTCAACAAGCATTTCTACCCCCAACCACCCACCCACCCACCCACACACACATCCTTTTTGAATGAGACTAAAGAGCTTTAATTGTTTCCCTCACCATTAAAAGACACAAATAGTCAAGGACACATAAATAGTGGTGGGCAAATACTTCATATTACAAATGTCCCATTCTCTCCCATTTCTTCCTGTCACTGCATACAGCAGTTACACCTTTTGGAGTAAAGTTCTTTTATGACTGTTGCCTTACAATAATTCAAAATTCTTCTCATCAAGCATATAATAATAACATGCATCAACATGCAGAAGATGTCTGTTTAAAGTGCAAAAGTATTAAACCACCTGCTACTGCAAACTATCAGTGAACCAATTCAAGACTCAACCATGTCAATAAATGAACAGGTGGCTGTAAACACACTCCACAAAATATGACTGCTTAGAAGAAATACAATCTAAATTTTGATCTTGTCACTCTTGTCACAGAGAACTATTGAAAAGGTTTGTTTCATTGTTACTGGAATGTAGGTAGGAGTCTTGCACTTAACTTTAAATTCAACAGGCCCAACAGATGTAGCAGACAAAAATGTGAATTTTGACAAAAATGTATGGAATAAGTGATTGTGGCACTCTTGAGTTAAAAAATTATTCACAAAGAAAAAAAATGTCAGTACATGGGCATATTGTTCTTATTGTTAAAAAAAAAGAAAAAAGAGAAAGACGAGAAAAATACTCATGATTCTGTGAAAAGGAATTAAAACTGGGTTAAGAGAAACAAGTTTAGAAAAGGAAAGTTACCTATTTAATCTGTAGAACTGTGCTAACACTAGCATCAGCTCATCTCTACTTATGAGGAATGTGAAATATTTCTTTTTACCAGTGCTTAGAACTACAAGAGCTGTCTATTATAGGACAAAAAACCATTTTTTTCTCTTTTAAATACACTTTCTCCAAATATTTGTCTCAAATTAGATGTTAATTTACAATCTCTAATAAAATGTCCCTCAGTGAAAAAACAGCTTATAAAGTTGCATGTAACGATCAAACTACAAGGACAGAATTATCACATATGCAAGCAATTAGAATTTATTGTAACAGCACTGCATTTATCCCTGCATACATATACAGGATTTAACCAGGCTGTTATTATGTCACATAAACTGCCCTTGGTCTGATTCATAAATCAGACATAGATACTGTAATATTTCTTAAATATGTAAGAAACATCAGCTAAACAGTGCCCAAATAAAATGTTCCTGTACAAGTTCACATTTCAACACTTGAATGGAGACAGAAAACAGAAAAAGTATCTTGTCTGTAGACAAATGATTTTAAGAGTGGGCTGGAAATTCAGCCAATCATCTTACCTATATGAGTCCAATTCCTACACCACCTAGTCAGTTTACTAAAGTATCTTATTGCACGACTTGTAGTAAGTTCATAAATTAAAGCCTTTACTCCTACAGTGCAACACTTCAGCTAAATAACAGTAAGAGTTTGTTTTTGTAGTTTTTTTTTTTTGAACTGGATCTGACAATTTTTCTGATCAAGGCTTTGACATATATGGAATGTTGTATAATTATTTTTGCTCATACTTTTGTGGTTACACTTCAAATCTAGTCTTCATTGTATTCAGCAGTGGAAAAAAGTGGGTACAACAGGGGGTTTATCCCTGTAGTATACAAGATCACCTTTCAAAAGTACAATCACCCTCCATAAAGGCTCTCTAGTCTCACACCAGAGAGTACCAATTCTCGTTACTAAGTTTACTTCTAGCCCCTCCACCAATTTCAACCAAACCTCCTGTCTAATAATCTTCGAAGACAGAGCCACAGTAGCCTGCACTGAGTTTATCATTGCTCGAGGCAAGATTGTCGCTGTGTGTGTGAGCTTAATTGGGATCACAACTGACTGTACATGTCATTGTTAACCTAACAGGGTAGAGCTACATTGTTTGGATGAATGTCAACCAAAGTGCAGTAACCAAAGGTATATAGAACTCTAGGGCTATTCATAAATCTGTTTGGGAAGGGAGTTGCTAGCAACTGCCTGTTTCTTTGTTTTTTTTTGGGGGGGGATGCCATATCCGTTTCTTTGTTTTTTTTTGGGGGGGGGGATGCCATATCTCCTTTAAAGATTTTTATGACGGGTGATTTTGCAGTGAAAGTCCTAAAATAGACCCCCAAGATAGGGTTGAGTTCTATTCCTTGACTATAGTGTCTTCCAGTATGGTAACAAGTGGTCATAACAAGGATGCAGTTTTGTAACTATATTTTCAGAATTTGTTTTAAACAGGATTTGTATGCTTTTCACACTTGAAGATCTAGATTAGATTCCCACCAAAAACTAGACCCTTTGTTCATGTCACCATTATGTTGTGACTACAAACCTTGAAAGGTATGCACATTATGCTTTGAAGCATCTTAACATGTCCCATTATCAATCATGAAATCAATCTGAAAGAAGGCTGTTTTAAATTTAAAGGACTGCCCCAGTCTTACTTCATCAAGAATTTTAAATTGGTGACAAGATGAAAAAGCTGCCACAACATGCCTAAAATTTTATTCAAAAATTATGAAAGAATAGATTAAAAGATGATATGGAATTAAAAATTTGTTCATATGGTTTTTCCCATCCTCTGCAGGAGAATAAGCTATCTATTTGCCCTTCTTCTTCCTTGCACGGACCTTGTGTTTCTTTGTCTTTGAGTCCACCAAGACCTGTGCCTGCTTCTTAAGATGGTTTCTGGTGATAATATCTTCATCATCACCACTGTCATCTTCATCTAAAAACAAAAACAACATAATTATTAAGTAAAATATAATAAGAAAATACATTTTCTCAGAGGCTCTTACACCACCACAAATAGTTATTGGAACAAAAGGGAATCTTAATTCAAAGCAGGTGAATGCACTTTGAAATGAAATGAATTCAGACTTAACCCTTTAAATATAGGCCACCCTGATGGGTCAATGATAGCCTGTGCAGACCAGTGAATGGTGAATGTTTATGTAGCCACCACTGCTTTGAAGACAAGTAAACTCAGTAGTGTATGGCCTTGGGCTACAATTTCAACGACAGGTCCGTATCTGTGAGGTGCCAGAAACTGATATTTTTTTTAAATTGGGAAGGGAATAGAAGTAAAATTAGTTGGTGGAATTTTAAATGTCTGGGACGAGGAGAAAGACCCTTTTAGCTTTTTTATTAATCAATATTTCACAATGTTCAGACAAAGACAAGGAGAAATTTTACAGAGACTTCAAGGAGCAAACTAGAAAACAATCTTAAATACCCTTCTACTGTAAATATTGTTTCATAAACTGCAGTTTGTGAACCAAGACTCTATCACAAGAGAATTTTGAACGAGTCATGAGTTGTTTTCAGAGATACACTTGTTTTAAAATGAGTAAACCACTAAAGTATTGGCTACAGGCCCTTAGACACCATGTAAATGTCTGCATGTGAGTGTATGAGTAAAACTATGGTAATGCTTGGTGGCATAGCTAGAGTACATCCCACCTTTGGTTTTCCTTGAGTTTGTCACACAGTCCTTTGCCCTGCCACAGTCTGGTATGCCCCAACTTGTCTCACATAAATTCCTACACCTACCTTAGATTCCATTATTACCTAAAATGCTACAGTATCTTCTGCATACTGTTTGACTCCTTCATTTGACAAAGCAATGGGACAAAACACTTGACTTATATATAAAGTTACATGTTCTTCATGAACTCATTTGAATTGTCAAGTCTATTTCAGCAACCTATTATACAAGTTAGTTTTACACATATTGCATAATTTACGATCTTTAAAGTTTAATCGACCCAGCTATCACTCTCTTGATTTCTCTATCCTGGAGTTTTCACTCAGTGATACTGTTTCTTTGTCTCCAAGTTTGGGGTTTACGGACAATATTGTTGAATAAATTTCAGAGTAATACAGGTGCTGTGGGGACTAATTGTATCTGTTACAATCAACAGCAACTACACAGGAACTTAAAAAACAATTAGCAAAGATATTGCCAGTCTTTTAAATTCTATTGACACAAACTCTTTTTAAAGTTGAACCAATTTTTCAAATGACTGGTGTAAATTAAACCTACCTCATAGACCCTTTGAGAAAGGTGTGAAATTCATACAGTTGTAATGTGCACAATTTGGAATAAAGCAGGTTGCTCTGTAATTAAACTTTGAAGGTGACAACTCATTTGCTATTGTAAACTAATATTGATAGGTTTGATTTTAAGCAGGTAGAAATTTAATTCCAGTTGACTAGCTACTTTTCAAATTGCCCTAAGTAATTACTGACTTTCCATACAAGCTTGATGGGCAGAGTCACACTTGGCTAAGTCCATCTCAAAGATGTCGCAGTTCTAGCACATCTAAAGTAAGTACCTATATTTAAAGAATTATTTTGTAATCAGGTCTAACCTACAATCAACAAAGTCAAATAGGCTACGACTCCTTTTAAGTATCTAAGTACAGAAAATAGGATCACTGTAGCTTTAAATTTACAATCACACTCAGTTAACAAAGCATTTTGTTCCCTAAATTAACTTTTGGATAACAAAATTTGCTGATGACCTTTTCAGATACTTCAATATATTTCTAAATAAGCCTATTACTTTTTAATCTTTTGATCTAAGCCCCGTTTTTGTGAAAACTTAGCACCTCCTGTCTTTTTCCCACTTACTTGTGAATTCTAAAACCAAACTGCAAGATGTACGTGTAGTAAGAATTCAGGTGAGACATGTGTCCTTGCCATAAAAGTGAGAATCAAGTGGCAGAATATAGATCTCTGACATAAAATATTCCACAAGCACTTCAAAAAGGGCTATCATCATTTAAAGCTTTTTTGATTCCCTTGTAAGCTTAAACTCTACGAAACCATTGTAACTGATTTAGACTCTTGCACTGATATCTCGAAACAAATAAACTGAACCATGGGCTAATCATTTGCTTAATATTAATCTTAATGCTACACAACAGGTAGGTCATCTTCCTAGTTCCTACATGTGTACATGTACTACATTGTAATTCACTGCTAAGTTCCCCAAAACTGAAAAGTTTGACGACTGTTTTTCTGTTTTAGGTTTATCTCATTTTTAGCAGGCAAGTCACATTATTTAAAACTTGACATACAGTTTTTCTCCCATACTCTTTTAAAACCAACATGAAATGTGTGGTACATAAGTATAGTTATCAGAATAACACCATAATAATTTTAACATTAATTGTGACAATCATGAAATGTCAACATCTAGCCAATCTGATTCTGAACAATTTCTTAAGCAAAAATGCATTTTCACAGGCTAATATTTGACCCCTAAGCACATTGAAGAATCAGTCATTTAGATTTGTGGTACTATTAAGTTTGAGAGCAGTTTTAAAAGTTACAAAATATGAAAAAATGTGTAAAATACATTGGATAGAATGGTGTCATTCCTACTGATTTGTAACTAGTCACAAACAGCAAAGTGTTGTACTGTAAATTATATGATAATGAAACCAAACCACGTCCTTTGCACAATGAGTAATTTTTTTAAGAGGCGAATGCTTCCTGTTGTACACTCAACTATTCTTGAAAAATAAAGAGGTAAGTTAACCTAAAACTTAGGAATGACACAAAACTTATGCATCCTGCAAGATTCTGGAAAATGATGTTTTCAAGATCTTTTTAAAAAGTAGGGAAAAGATAAAATTGCTTCCCACACACTCTCATAAAAGTTTAATTTCTTATTTATTCCCATAGGGGTCCCCCTCTTGATGTGCATAACACAACAGTATTGTTCTCATTTCAGGGATAAAATTACAAAAGCATTGGTTAATGAAACCTGGTTTTCAAATTACTGCAAATGGTCTCCACTGACACTTTTAGCAGCAAAGGCTACAACTCTAATCTTCATTTGTCATCAATTAGTTTTGAAATATCCATACCAACTAATGAACGAAATTGCTGTTTCCTATAATCGGTTGCAAAGAAGTCTTGACAGACTCAAATGAAGTTGTTAGGCAGGAATTGCAATAAGTGCATTCCCCCACTTAGCCTAGTTTTTTGACAATTCAATGCAACACCACTGTGTTAAAGCAGAATGACATTAATACAGAATGTGTTGTAGTCTCTTGGTATTTATATGGCTGCCGTCAAGGTCGTTGCTTCAAGCATATTGAGCAATGACAGGTGAACGTTCCCGGACAGTCAGTCCACTCTTTCATTTCCAAAAATTTGACAAAAAAAAAAAGAAGAAAAAAATAGGTAATGACAAATACTGGGGATCAACCTAAATTTATTTCAACTTGAAAAATTATGTATCTGCCATTCTTAATGACAGAAAGCACTGATGAAATAGGGGTAAGGATTTATTAAATTTGTCTTTTGTAGGTTCACTGTATTGAGATTAGCACTGTACTCATATTTGACAGCCAATGTGTATTCATCTTTTCTTCCTTCATTAAAGGCCTATATAAATAATTAAATTGTGTACTGTGCCTCAACTGCCAGAGAAAGAAATCCTATCAGTAGGAAAACATTTCCACCATTGTTAGTCCTTTTTTTCTATTTTGTCATTAATACCTTGGCATAAGTATCATTCTGCCCTTTGTGCATGATTATTTTTGTTTTTCTTTTTCTTGGAAATTTTTGGTAATATTTGCAACACTGATTACTTCTCACAGAAATAGTAATGGGTTACTCAACTTTGCAATTTTTTCATTTTTCTATTTTTAAATAAGCAATCAATTCAGCATTAGCTTAATACTATCTGGTTTCCCTGTGTTTTGAGTACTTACTGTATCCAACTGAGAAAACCACTTATCCACTTATCTCTACAGGAATGGATATGCAGTCTAACTACAGCAGACTTTCACATCTATGTAATGCACTTGACTTCCCATAGCGATAGCTTTCGTCCTGTGTGGTACTATTAAAGTTATTTCAAGTTATTAAATTAGTTTTGCTATTAACATGAACCTGGATATGCCCTTATCCATCACTTTCTATTGACTTTTGATCAATTTTTCCATTCTCTTTGATCAATTTATCCCGTTTACTATTTGCTGTCCATGACAAAACAGCTTACAACATGAAACTTACTCCAAAGGCTACATAATTTTCAGTAACCCAATTCTGTGAAGCATATGTCATTTGTGTGAATTCAACATTTCCATGAGATGCCTTTTATGCCCAGTCTGTCCAAATGGCACCATTCACAAAATGAGCAAGGCTGGGCAAAAAGTTTTCTACACAACTGAATTTACAACCCTATAAATATCTCCTTTAAGCTTTGTAATTATTCTGCAATCTTATTCCACTCACTGTTCAGTTAATTTTTTTTCTACTTTGTCTTTGATTTTTGTGTCCTTCACTTTGCCAAACCAGCAACCAATACTTCTTAGTAGCTATTCATTTATACCGTACTATGCAACTACAGTCATGAAGGCCTTAACCAGCAGACTGAGGGCAGTATTCCTTTATTACCTCACTGGCTTGGTGTATTTTCAAAGCCAGGCCAAAGCATAAAAGCAGTTTCAGAACAATGCAACTTGAAATTGTAAATAAACGAAAAATTGTAAGAAATATGGTGTTGGTTTCCCATCTCAATGGAAAGATTGATAAAGAAAGATTGATCCAGCTTTGTCTCAAAACAATCTTAACAGTCAAGAAAAGACCAAAAAAGCAAACATCCCATTGCCTTCATCAAGAACTATTTGCTATTCCTAAAATTTCTCAAGTGCCACTGTGTTATTAAACAGCATGTGGTATATGTAGGTCCACAAAAACTATCAACAATATTTCTTTTAACTTATGTTGTCTACCAATAATAGGTCGTGGCAGCTGAAATGAACTTCACATCATCATACTTTAGTATTTGTAAGAGTTTTAAAGTAAGGCAACAATACCTGAACTTCCACACACATATCCTCTCATGTGGGCATCTCAATGGGTTTATGGAGTTGACTATCATGTCCTGATATTAAGTGTTGGCACTAGGTCAAAGAATATGGAAGGGGGGGGGGAATAACCCATGCAAAATATTGGGGGATTTGGTTGGAAAAAAGGGGGGAATCTTAATAATTTGCAACATGAGATGCAACAAAAGTAATGCCAGCAGGTCATGAAAAGCAGTTTGAGAAATTCACATACACAGTTTTTTTCATGGTGGATCATAAAGAAAGTGCAAAAATTGCATTATCCGCTGTCTTAATGTGGACTTATTAGGTGGGTGAGATGTTTTCAGTATGTGTTACAATAGATGTGCACCATACATGTGTCTACCATGTACAACAAATACTCACCGTCATATACCATGTCCCTCTGAGTGGTGGGTAGCTTGATGCGGGTGTTATATTGGGGCACTGAGCCCTCCATGCCAGCATGAAACTGATGAGAAAAAACAAGAAAGGTAGGAAGTTATGAATCAACCTTCACAGTCAGTGAAATCAAAGCATTCATTATAAAAGCTAATCTTGTTAATAGTGCATGCTGTACTGTGCATGAGGGAATTTGCAATAGGGATTAAGACTTCCACATTCTGGGCTAAACACAAGAATTACGGATTGATACATTCTTGAAAGACTTCAAAATTGTGAGTTGTTCTGAGGACACTCTCCACAAGTTTACCAAAGAGTATCAGAGCCTAAAATACAAAACCTGACTGCACAACATCTTGATTTTCAACTGGAAAGTCTCAGTAAATCACATCAAAACTCTACAGGGTTTCTCTTACTCTTTTACAAGATTTCTGACCATATCAGGGTTTCTTTTTTTTTCATTTCTCATAAGAGGTAGACCATCCTGGGGAGCTGTTTCAGGTGAGGGGAATATCCCCCCTCAGTGAAATGTCTGCTCATGTAGGGCCATTAAGAGTAATTGTAAGTAAGAGATTTACTTTTCCTTTCACTTTGCACCTTGGTAAAGGAAACTAGTGGAGTAAGGGAGGGGGGCATATCACATGAAAAATTTGCAGTCCATGCAAAACCTACTGTGAAAAAGAGCAGTACAATAACTTCCCTGCCATGCTAGATTTATGCAAAAGTGTCCAAATTATCCTTGTACCATGTAACTTCTACCTTTATCACATAATTAATCACTTTATACAAGTGATATTTATTCAAGGCTTTCTAAAAATATTCAACAACACTGGTCATTAACACACATTTAAAACAAAAATAAATAGCATTATAACCGCAATCTAATGTAAGAGGATTCATTTGCAAGTTTTAATAATCTTGACAAACATTTCGCTCTGGAAGAGCAATAAATAATTGAGAACAAAATTCAAATTTTAAATAAAAAAGTAGTTCACAACAATTATCATAAATCATTTAGAATATAGGAACTAAACCATGAACATGGACACATCAGACTACTATAGGATAAATGTTACCAAAATTTTAACAGTACTATTTAAAGTTTTCTTTTTTCTCTTTTTTTGAATTTCATTTTTTTTTTTCTTGTGTAATTAGACTTCAACAATACCAAGGACAAATTCTGAACCATTTTGAGTAATGAATTAAATATGGGTCATACGTGGGCAACCATTCAAGGTTTCATCATGGTAATTGGTCATACCGTAACAAATCAGGGTAAAATGTGACAATTTGGAAAATAAATTGCACAATGAATTTAGGTTACATGTACTGGTAGACCTTGAAACTGAGAGTATTCAGGAAAAAATTCTTTTTTGAAAAATTTTTATCTGAATATAGCAGAAAATATGTCACTGTGAACAAACGGGGCCTGAAGGTCACCACCGAAGAGATAACTGTTACATATTCAAGACTGACCCTAGCTGATGAACCACGACCATCAAATTCCTGCAGTTGATGATGCAATAAAGTATATTAGATCAGCTATCAACACCAGCTAAATTACAACTAAAGCAGACCTCATTTTACAGTACAAGCTTATTAACAATGCCAAGCAGTGGAAACTAACAGCATACCTATGTAGTCAATGCATTCATAAAACATTGAACCTGCAATCTCAATTTGAACTTATATAGTTCGAAAGGTTCTTTCCTTTAAGACCAATTTTATGTAGCTTGCTTATATCCCAAGGTAACCAAACATTAATACATATTGTAACTATTATGGGTTGAGGTGGGAGGCAAGGGGGAACAAAAGCACACTCTTGGCACACTTATTCAAAAAAAAAAAAAAAAAGTTTCAGTTCAAGTCTAGCTTTAGTCTAAACATTGCATATATACATGCAAATGTCAGTGCTAACTAGCAAGTAGTACTGGACATATGGACTTTAAGTGCTATTTATATAACTTCCAATACTACATGTAGAAAAAGAATGCATCTACATCTTTTCAAACCCATGGGTATAGTAGTAAAATACTTTTGAAGCTAATTCAGAGAGCTTTACCTTTGTATACATGGTATAAAGTTGTGTGGACCTAATGTCAAACAGACCCAGTGCTACATTATGTTCCATGATTCTTACTCGGAAGTCAAAATACAGGATAGCACATAAAATGTTTAATAAGTGTTGTATAATTTACAAAGAGTACAAATATTACTGAAGTTACCTCTTCTTCCTCAATCTGCCTCAGAGTCTCATCTACATCATGTCCATCTAATTCCTCCAGAAGTTTGAGTAGTTTCTCCTCACATGTAGCAAGGAGATCCAAGACATACTCATCAGCCTCTGGATTCAGCTGGGCTTGAGGAACATGACCTTTACTCTAGGAAGTATATAAAAAAATATTGAACATAGTAGCAACACTTGAGTATTATCCAAAAGTAGGTAACATTTGGCTGATATTTTAAAACTGGGCAAATTATGGAATTATAGATGAATGGTCCACATTTTAGAAACTGGCAAAGAGAATGTATAAAAACAAACCTTTTAAAGGGTGGCTCACAGCTCAGAAAATGGGGCTGGTATGCTTAGATATGAAGGATGGACAAGGGCAGGTCCCTTACAAAAGAATGTCACTTTTTATTTAAAAATGGTGCATTCTCCTAGAGAAAAGATCTGAAACTTAAGCTTTATGCTTTGTGCCACTGGAAGGGAGAAGGGGATGTGTCTCAATGTGGTTGTCCAAGAGATATTTCCATCCATTACACAATAAAAAGAAAAAAGTTCCATCCAAAATTATTAATTGCAAGGTTCCAATATACTTGAAAAGTATAACCATACATTATCTGAGAGAGAGCAAACATCTGTCAAATGTATTGCAAAGGAAATGTTCAAGGTCGAAACTGTGAGGGACGGACAATCTGTATACTGTAGATGTGTGTGTGTGTGTGTGTGTGTGTGAATATCCATCAATCATAATATTCATCTCTCACTATGCTATTAACAAGTACAAACTTTATAAGGATATTCTTTTTTTGTATGTCATACTCAAATCTTTCAAGTAAACCTCAAGGGCTTCACCCAAAGCAAAATAAAAAGAACACTAATAATTTGAAAAGCATCTGTCCCTCACAAATAGTTTTGTGTCTCCCCTCCAGTACCATATGTAAATGTGAATAACAACACTTAAAACTTTACTCTCCTTTAAAATATTTGTTCAATACTAAATGGAAAGATATGCTCAAGTTTCAAAAAATATTGCAAAGGATGCCACAATGTCAACACTTTATTATTATTTATGTTCCTCCCTCACCCTGTGCATGTTAATGTTGCTGAAACTAACTATCCCTGTAGCTTGACACAGTATACATTTGACCAATTGTTAATTTTCCACTGCATGTAGTGGTACCTGAAGACAGTACTACAGCATATTTATAAACAACATTACTTGTATTTTGTGTGGAAGCATTGATTTCACTAATGTCCATCTTTCATACCTAACAAGGGGGGGCAGACTTGGATCACACTCCACTAGTAAGGCATTAATTCATGAATTTGTAGTCAACTGTAGGATGAGGTACTGTGTTTCCTTCCTTCAGATGGGAAGGG
>WURT03586947.1:9385-40739 GCA_009936505.3 Holothuria glaberrima
AGTCTTCTTGGAAGAGTCAAGGGCAGCTTATAGTGTTGTACTTGACTGCATTAGGTATTATCTACACCATTTCACAACAACATACAATGTGAAAGTCATTTATTTTGGTTGAGGAGTAAGGGTGGTATGAGTGAAGGTGGGGTAAAGGGGGGGCAGAACCTTACTTCTATCCAATTCTGAGATAATTCACTAAAATTTGCATGCTAATTTGATAATTGTTGTGTAGGTTAATGCCAACATATCTTTTATTTCTACAACACAGACAATCAATGGCAGTTCTCGTGAATAACACATTACTACGCCTTCATATGGTATTACAAAGTTGACATCAGCTGCTCACCTTACGATGAACTCTTGTATCATATGATGGATATTTCTGGGTAACATAAAACTACAACTTTCAATACAAGGGCAATGACAACTGAAACTTTGCATTTATCTGAAGAGATTCTCTATCGTCTTCTTTTTTTTTCCAAATGTTCTTCCTGGCACTCATTGACAAACTTTCTCAGTTTTCATTATAATGTCAAAGACATAACTATCCTACGGTAATTTGATATAAATCTTTATTCAAAATAACCCCAGAGAGGAAATAATCTTGATACTGGTCGAACACTCTTTTCCATAAATGTTTTTCCAAAAAAATTAGTATGTCAATCAAGCCTAGGGAACTGAAGATGTGGTGTTAATGTATAAAGTAGTTTTAAATTCCAGATACTATGAAAAACACTTGGGAGAGGACAACCGGCCTGAATTTCAAAAGTATAAAAGCCTCAAAATCCTGTCGCATGGTCCTTGATTGTTACTGGATGCCCAATCACTTCCCTTTACCTGAAAAATTGTAATCATGACTGATCTTGAAGAGAAAATGCATTTAAATGTGCTATGGTGGTGACTCTGATTGTATTTGGAGCAGAACATTTTCTATGTACATCACTTTATACAGTGTACTGTACATGCTGTAAAACCTTACACCAACGCAATATGTAACAGCTGGGCATAATTTATCTGGATCTGTATAGCAAAAAGCTACTCAAAATCACTGAATTGCTAATAAAATCCCCTCTTGAGTAGCATTTTTATTCCCAAGTAAAAGTCACTTTTGATAGTGATGCTCTGCATCGGTCTACGAAGAGTGCTACTCAAATTCTTAATCCTAAATTATGCCCTGAACAGTCTTTGAGTATGTGAGACACTATGATCCTCCATATATTTACATAAAAATGTCACTGTGCTAGTCCCATCTACTGAGATCAAATATCCAGTAGTTTAGGGGTGGGGGAGTCATAATTTCAGTACCTTGTTTCCCAGTTCAAAGTACATTGTTGATATATGACCACACACAACCATGTAAACAGTTAATATACAAGGTTCTTGAGCTTTGGGAGGTCTGACAAGGTTCTGGCATTTATGGCATTTTTTTTTGTTTTATACATCCATGTCCCTCCCCCCCCCCAAATCATGATGTTTACAGAAAGCAGTCCATCCCCCCCCCCCAAATCATGATGTTTACAGAAAGCAGTCCATCACTTTTTAAACATTATCATTTAATTTCAAATTTTAAGGATGCCATTATGCCATTTTTTAACTACATCAGATGATGTTTTTTATCTCAATTTGCTTTGTCAGCAAATTTTGAAATTCCAATCACTGCTATGATTGTTAAGTCATTTTAATCCTATTACATAACTTTCAAGGCCTGGAAATGACAAGAGTAACATTCTACAACTTTTGCACTTTTCAGTGACCTGAAGAAAACCTATTCTGAGCGGTAACGTGAATGTGCAGAGGTGTAAAGATGCAATTATTGCAAAAAGCTGATAAATTACTCTTTGAGAGCAAAAAAACCTTTTCATTCTTGCATTCTGATGAGTGATTTGAAAGCAATGTGTTCATAATGTTTGATTTAAAACAGACCTGAAAAAGTTCCTTAGATGGTAAACCGATCTGAAATAATGTTGATAAATTTACATTCTGTCGTTATCTTTGTATTTAACATATGTACATGTTGAAAATGCAGGGTCACCGTTTAACTGTATGATTTTCCTTCTACATATACCCCATGAGCTGCTATTGTCCTCTAAAAGGAGAACATTTCCTCTTAGAATTGAGTTAACTACTGTGAATCAAGACATACATTAATCTAGCCAGAGCTGCAACAACAACTAGCATCTTTCTTACCACCCCTAACAAAAGAAAGGTGTGTCAGCCTGTGTCTGCAACCACGTGTGATCACACCTGGAAAACAAAGGAAATCACGCATGTTCTTGGGTGGCAAACCTGTGTTTTTGGAACCCTCTAGATGCAGGTTTGACACAGGTTGACACACCTTTCCTTGCCTTTAATTTCAAGCCACAGGTTTTGTCTCGGAATTCTTTGTTAACATTGGTTTTAACTGCCAAACTTTTTTGCATGTAAAACCAGTGGCAAACCTGTGTTAAACCTGTGGCAAAGTGAAGCAACTGGCCAACCTGCGTCAATGTCAAGGGAAAACACAGGTTTTCACGCAAAAACCTGTGATAGCCTGTGGAAAACACATGTGAAAACCTGGGAATTTAAAACTAATTGCTACACCTTTTTTGTAAGGAACCACTCCCTCCCATTTCTTTTGCAGAGGATGACAGGGTTGGGGGAGGTGTGGAGGTGGGAAAATGATAGGGGATAAGATGATTGGAGATGGCAAAAGGATGGGGATAAGGGCTAATGGGGGAAACGGATCAAACTCAAAAAGGAGTATAGGCCTCTTATCTGTCAATTCTCCTTGTGTTCTACATTCATGGAAAAAAAAAAAACTGTGGGCAGTGATGAAATCAGTGAATGTCAGTCATGTTTAGATTATCTTCTCTAAAAAAGAGTACTATTTACCATTAAAATTAGTGTTAACATTATCCATTCTTTGGACGAAGATAGATGTGTAATTTAAACTGTACATAATGTGACAACACCTGAATGCACTTTCACATATTTGTGCATTTTGAGATGAAAAAACTATTTTCTTCAAAAGTGTCCATGGTACAGTATGGTCTTGTCTTAATTACCAACACAAAGAAAGGTGGTTGCTTAACTGGCAGACTGAGATTGCAGATTTCAATCCAAAACAATGGGACAAAGATACAGATCCGTTTCTAAATTTGCTTTTTTTTCCACGTTCTTCAATGTTCACTTTCTGTGTCTGCTTTAGTAACCTTTACTAGGAAGTTGATAGGTAGAAGGCAAAGGATGACAGGTTTTTCTTCTTTTAAACTAAAAATTAAACACTATAAGTGGTTTGGTAGTTTTCCCTTCTACTCTGCAGATAACCAAATGGTTTTCCTACACAGAGTGATTTCATGTGACGTCACATGATTGGGATTGCCCGGCACTGAAGGGCAAAACCTATGCGCAGTAAGCATATTTACAGCACACATGCGTGGCATAGCCATAGATACTACTACTGTGACACAATGGACGCATGCTTTTCAAAAACCAAAGAGATGCACGATCACGTGAAGTCAGTGAAACACCTCCAAAGGAACGTTTCTCATTTAATGTTGCATCCTCCTGGCTCATGAAAGCAACAGGATATCTTCATTGACAACTGACACAAGTTGTCAGTATCTGTAAACTTGTAAAACTAATCTCTGAAACATCTTTTGAGCAATGAGCAAGATTGTCAGCTCTCTCATCCTACCTAAGCCCCTATCTGGTTTCATTAAGAGTCTCCTGTTCAATAGCTACTTCATTTCCTCCATATGCGGTGTCCAAGAAGACAAAATCAGACCCCCAGGCAAAACGAGAGGCCTCTATACTGCCACATTGACAGCACAATTTCCTTAAAACTCTTTTCAAGGATAAATGCCAGTAAATGATGTTAGAGGCCTCTCCTAGGGTCCACCCAATTGGGTGAATATTGCAAAAAATTACTTTGACTCTGCTGCTTTCTTATAGATCCCCTCCCCGGCGTCCTGCCTGCTCTCCCACCGTCCACCCAGTAGTCCCATGATTCATGCTGCTTTTTTATTGCATGTGTGTTCTTATTTCCCCTGGCCATCCCCACACTGGTTGCTATTAATAGCTGTTGCCTTTTATAGAACACCCGTCTCACTCTACTTCCTCCCCTACCCTCCTTAGCTTTTACATTGCATACTTTTTTTTTATTGGATGTTTCCTTTTTTATCCCCTCGTCATTCCCACACTGATTGCTATAAGCATTAAGTGTTGTCCTCTTAACAAACCCTCATCCCACTTTACTCCCCCCTTACCGTAGGCTTACACAACGCATGCTACTGGTTTACTGGATGTGTTATCCTACATCCCGTGATCTTCACCACAGTTTGTTGTAAACACTGAAGATAACATATCTTTTTCAAGAATTAAATAAAGTGAAATAATACAAACTACTTACTTTCCTGACAAACTTGATGTTGAACCCATATAGCTGTGGGAGGCCATAATGGCCGATTGGTCCATGTCAACGTCACTGTGGGAAGAAGCAGAGATTTCGTCAACACAGGGGGCACTAATCTGTTCTGATGGGGACACCTTCCTACGTACTTCAATCCAACCAGCCAAGCTGTGCATACCATGTTTTGCTTTATATTTGTCCGATCTGATTGCTCTTACAACCCAAGTATGGTTATCTGCATGATACATGATGGCGGTTGGTTAGTAGTGATTACAACTGCTCCTGAAATAATGTGAATGGTATCACACAGGTCAAAGGTCACGAATACTGAAACCTGGTTCAATAACTGCTGGTATTTCCATAATATTCCACATACGTATCCTTGGATGAAAGATGTTCCATTAAACAAAATGGCTGCAAGTTCAATGTCTCCTACTTAAGTTCTTCACAAACCATCAACTTTGCTTCTTGAATAGTACAACACACAGACTGATTTCACTGCATATTAATATTAATTCACAAACTATCCGATAAGCAGGTTTGTTTATACAACTGCATAGTGCCAATTCATCCATATTTTATGTTATTTGACTTCAGCAGCTACTTGTAACACAGAATGAGCACACTACAAGCTGTTTATGCAGTGATATAGCACTGTCTAAATGATATGCACAAATGTCAACTAACACATCTTCTTGGAATAATAAACAGTCTGCAGCAATTACTCCCAAATAACAAGAGCGACCTCAGAAATGGCTTACTTCCCACCAATGCAATCAAAAATTATGAAAAATTGTAACCCATGGATCCTTGCAAACATTTCCTGTGTTATGAATGACTCAAAGCATCTTTGCCTCACCCCTAAGCTTGACTTTGCCATTCAAATCTAGCACCATATGCCACTGAATACAAAGACACAATACTCGTCACCAATGAATCCATCACAATAAGAAATATCCACATGGTATAGCAAATAGTTTGCAAATGGGGGGAATATGGTCCGTATTCAAATTTGTAAATGTCTCCTGCTCAGGGAAAAAAATACTTGAAATCTGTACAAAAAAAAAACAGCATTTCCATCACTAAAACCAACTTCTCCTCTAAGGACTAACATCTCTCCCCCTGCTAATGAAAATGTAAATTGTTCAGACCAAGTGACTAGGGAAATAATAGGGCTGCCTGCCGTTACTAAATGTATAATGGATAACATTAAATAGTTATCCACTCCTTTAACAATGGGAAAAACTGGCAGTTCTGCCCATCCAAAGACGAAAGTTGTTTGTTTCGTAGTCACAAATTGGTGTGAATATAAGGTTAAATATCACTGATAAACTTATTGATGTCTTGCATTTACTTGGTGCAAGCAGGAAATATATAGCCCTGAGTATAGACCACTTACTGGCACTGCGAAAATTATTCACACTAGAGGAAGTTGATTGTCCCTGAGGTTACCGCGAAACAGTTAACAATTTTATGAGAAAACAAAACATACAATGTAATCCACAGGAAGACAACTCTCTAATTCATGTACAGTGACTCCTTTAATATCCAGCTACTCCAAAGTTTATCCCGCACAATTATAGCACAGAATGTTACTTCTGTATCGTAATTCAAGGTCACATTTATAAAC
The DNA here is from genome assembly GCA_009936505.3 of Holothuria glaberrima. Taxonomy (NCBI): domain Eukaryota; kingdom Metazoa; phylum Echinodermata; class Holothuroidea; order Aspidochirotida; family Holothuriidae; genus Holothuria; species Holothuria glaberrima. The sequence continues at coordinate 15,400 of WURT03586947.1, forward strand.
AGTTAGTGGAATGCCTTTCAAACAAAACGTTACAAACGCCATTCAATCATGAAAACCGCAATGACATGCAATCTGGCAAGAAATAAGAGACACCTAAAGCAATTTATGTCAGATTTTCAAGGCAACTCGCTGCATACATCAGTGAACATGACAGATAAACTGGTAAAAAGCTCATGTGAAATCCGTCAGCAGCAGCAAGGAGACATGCAACCATATCATGGAAAAGAAGGACGCCTCCAAATAATCTTAAAATGTTATTTATAGACTTCCGTATGATACCGATCCATCTCTCATTCTCTCTGTCAAAGTTTTGAAATAATCAGAACCATATTGTTTGAACAGTGAGACTCATATTGAAGTTCACACGTGCTGCAGATCTGTTAATCCTTTCATATTTAAACTGTTATGCATCCTAACATTCGTACCCCCAAAATATGGTCTTATGTTGGAACAGTTATGACAGCAGAACGAGGAAAACATTCAGACACAAATCTCTAATGAATGACAGTAGCCCCGACAGCTTAATAGTAAGTCTCTATCATCACCAATTGAACATGTGCTGAAAAGTTATATCACTGTCATACTTCCAAAAAGCTGAGGATATAACCTGCTATGCATTTTTCCCCACATGAAAGACGGTTGAGCACAAGAGTTTTTCGGCAGTAAAGATGTACGACCAGGAAGTGGTACCATTCTCCACTCCACTGACCAAATTGAGAGGTTAAGAGGTTATAATATATTCCATCTGGTCAATATTATTGCCTGTTGAAGAGATGATCTTTCTTTTCATATAACTGACCAGTCTTAATCTGTTATTTAGCAACGGACTGCATGGACTGACCAATGAATCTGCTACCTCTGCTTGTAACCCAGCCTGTAAATTATTTAAGAACAAAACAGTCCACAACGAGAGACAACAAGAGGCAAAAAAGATGATTCTATCTCTAAATACAGTTGTTGTCAGGTGTTTCCATCTATTGCCACTTATAACTGACCAAAATTTATCACATCTGCCAAATATTTCCCATGATTTTACAACTGAAGTTCCAAAAATGCGAATACTGAAGCTGTATAAACTGATCCACAAAATTTACATCCAGAAACCCAAATTCAGAATGGACTTTTGTAACAAACTGTCACGGGATGTAATTTCTGGAATCAACCTTACTGTGTTTATTACTTTTGATGAACATGTGTAATTTACGACAACTGATGGGTTCTGCTCCTGTTTCACATTGCTGCATATCACTCCTGGTTGAGAATGAGATTGTGGCAGTATACTGCTCACTTTCTGACATACACAAATAAGGCACTCTCCTGTAAACAAACACCTCTCATCCACAGACCAACCTATACTGTAACAAATCTTTTCAAGTTTCACAGACCCAACACAGCCGTGTCGATTTGCTTCAATCATTTCACATCTAAGCCAAGATGATGACTGCCAAACAGTGTCAATAAAATCACACAGGAAAGCCTGTGGGGTGCAATTTTCGGAAGAAAGTCTCTGAGACATTTACATACAGCTTAAGTACTTCTGTCGGTGATTGAATGACTGTACTCAAAGAGGACAAGGCTTGAATCGGTCTGTGCATTTGATTGCCTTGGGTAATCATCCACAACGTTGATAGCATCAGCCTAAATAGCATATTACTGCTGTACTCTCATGATAAAAAAATATTAACTACTTTACGACTCTATTTAATGAAATCAAAATTACGACTGAGAGAAAAGTTTCGCAGTGGATGAGGATACATAAATGTCACATATATCTAATATTTCCAATATTCTAATAATTTACACCCTAAATAAAATATTACACTGTTAATTTATAGTCTTCCAGCATAATTCAAGTGGTACTAAACATTTCAGCTACAAATTCATGTAGGTTAAAAATTAAAAAAAAAGAATAAAATATCACTCACATCAGAAATAAAAAATTCAAAGAATTTTAAAAAAAAAATGTCTAATACTGTCATTTCTTTTTCAGTTTTGAAGTCTTCCCAAAATGTAGATTCCAATAACAGACTGAATTACCATTGACTGTCCTCACCACATACGTTTAAATAAAGGAACATTTAATGAGATTTTCTAGCATATAGCCAACGTGACATGGTTTTAATTCAAATAGCAGGTGACTTGAGAGTATTCATTAATCATAAACTCTCCACATTTTTTTCTTTCTAACTATGTTTCTACTGCAACTGTGCTGCATACAATGGCAGCTGTTAGATACCTTGCTAGTAAACAATCAAAGTAACATTAAAACATTCCTCTAATCTTGGTTGTTAAGATGACTTTTCTCAAATGGGTTGGTACAGGCAAGACATCTTTAGTTGATGAACTTCTGACTCTGTCAAAACTTGAAATTTTGGGATTTTTTTTTGTTACTGTCAATCTTGATTGGTATCCCAGTTTTATAGCCATAATACGAAACTAATAGAAAGATATATACTGGATATTTTTTAGGCAGATTTAGCATTTACGCTTAATAAAATGTCAATTAAACTAATACTTGAACCCATTTCTCTCTCACACACACACACACACACACACATATGGACAAAAAGATATCTCTGATAGTATCTGCTGAGAAACTGGAAGCATGCAAGATGACAAAATACTGGGGCAATACATCAAAATTAAACTGGTTATTCTGCACTTCATGAATTTTGAAGACTTACTAAAATCCTCCTCTGAATAGTTGTTTTCATTAAGCTTACAAGGGTTTTTTACAATGGTGCAGGGTACAAATCTGTCACTCTTCTTGTATAATGTTGTTAACAAAGAGGAAATATCGACTTATGATTAGATTACTTGATTTTAAAACTTCAAATTAATATTTTTATGGAGTAATTCTACTAGCCTCAAAAAAATTCTAAAACATTACATAAACTACCTAAGATCTGCTATAACTTTGAGCAACTTACTCTCATGACAACGCAAACAGCTTGCAAAACAGATATAGCGTACACCAGGGAATTACACAAAATTCAACTGAGAATTTTGATAATCACATTTCTGGCAAGTCACACAAACATTTAAAAAATTATTAGTAGAGGGATTAAAATATGAACATAGGCAGAAATATGAATGTGCCCTTTAACATAATTTTACTGAAAAACAAGTATGCTTTTTGGCATGATACATCTAACCTAGTTAAGAATTAACCGTAGTTTTAAGAGTCTAATTTCATTTGGGGGGGGGGGTTGTCACTTGCCTGAAATTGAAATTGAGGTGATCTGCCACAGCAGAGCCAGAAAAACAGCAGCATATTGCCAGAATTGTAAGAAAAATATCTTGTTGGGGGCCACAGCACCCCTCCCCCGCCTCCGACATAACTAGAATCTTCATAAGGTTTGCAGACCAATCTGAAAGTATTGTAAACATGCCCCTTCTGGATAGAATATTACACTGCCACCTAATTTACATTTAAATTTCTCACTAGATAGGTCTCATTCCCACTATAAGTTGAATTCTTATAAATATTTATAACCCCTCTTCTTTACTTTAGGTTTCAAACTTCCAATATATTGTACACCTCTTTTGCCTAGATAAAGAGAAATGTGTTCTAACCTAATAAAACAAAACAGCTGTTTTTATGAGAAAACATGTCACTTATTAAGATGTGTTAACACTTGTATGATCACTCTTTCTACAAGGAGGATCAAAGAAAGGAGGGAAGGGAGATGACAGAGAAGATGGGGACACACTAAGCCAAGACTACCACTTTAAACCTTGAAAAATTTTCATTTTATTTCATTAGACCAAATCTCCTATGGCGGAAAGAGGAAAAGGGGTTTAGTGCATTAAGTGTGTGTGTGTGTGTGGGGGGGGGGGTTCCTGCCAGCGCACAACCCTCTTTCACAGTACCATTTTGCAGACTACATTAACTATACAGTATCCTTCAATACTCAGTCTGAGATAATTAAAGTTAGTAGGCCTCATTTGCAAGGTTTCTTTTAGGATCTTTTATTCAATTGTACATATCAAATAGCAGTCACTGATTCCACTTTTCAATCAAATCAAACTGTAGATTTCATTTTCCCCTTGGACATATTTACGGTTAAGCAGCAGAACATGGTTAAATCTGCATGATTTCAATTTGACTCAAATAAGCTTACTTTTACTAAATCTCATCTTTTAGAGGCACAAGCTTCCGGAAAATTAAAACGAGCTCCCTAGTGAGTATTTCAGCAGAATGGTTAACTACGAAGGGAGAAGAAAACCTTCCAACGGCATTTGTGAGAGTGATCAAACATGCCCCAAAAATTATCTTGCACAGTCACACTGTCTCATGACTTTTCATTTCTACTTGTGGAAGCACTCCATCAAAATTCACACATACAGCAGCCTTGTCAATAAAGATCCCTTCAGGGATTCTTAGTTGGTGAAAAAAAATCTCAACACTAAAATTTGGCAAAAAGCCTTGCTTGGAAATCTACTACAAAACAAAGCCATGGTTTATTTCTGAAATATTGTTTCCCTTCATAGGAACAGGGTAATACTGTACACCCCTAAGACTTATTAATCTATCACAATTAACCACCTACATCTTACAAAAAAACAAACAAAAAAAAAAAAAACCTCAAACTACTACCATCCATTTAGTATGAATAAAACAATTAAGTCTTCTCAAAGGGAAAACACACCACAGATAAACCTCAATTAATAATTGAATATAAGGTAAAATCTGTGACAGCTAGCTAAATTTTCCTTTGAAGTAAAACTTAAAATCTGGTAAGATAGTAATGCCCTTTGGCATTTAATGTAAATCTACATAGTTCACGCATCAAAGAGATAAAAATGTTAGTTTTAGGTGGCCGCAAGGTAGCAGAACCTACTTTGTCTAATCTGTTAAGACAAACATGAACTGGACAGCCTTGAAGATTACTATCCCAAGAGGCGGTTACAATCAATAAAGGACTATGAAATGATCATTCAGTGAATTCCATGCTTAATGACTTCCGCGTCGTCAGGAATTTTTACGTGCCATCTGAGAGGAACGTGTCAGTCACTGTAGGTACATTAAAACAACCTGATCGAAAAGCATTTCAATGCAATTTGTCAGATGATAGGTACAACCAGACAATAAAACGTAATGTGACAGATTTAGGCTTTGGATCTTCTGCATTTCTAAACAGATCCGCATACCAGTATGAAGCAATGTCTATGATGCTTTGAAAACTTTGACACAAGAAGTTGAAGCCATTTAGTTTTCTGTTTTGTCAAATATTGAAGTGTGATAGGTGGTTTGATAAGCCCTATATTTGCCCACACATATCTAAAAATAAAAGATTATCTCTTCCAAAGGCAATAACATTAGCTTCCATCCACTGTGATAAGAAAATTGCTTTAAATAAAAACCTTATAATCTGTGATAATATCCCTAACAACTCATCAATGGGATACACATGTTGTTATGATCTTCTAACTGTTGCTAATATACAAGTTAAGTGTGTCTGGTGGGAGGATTTTTCCTCCCCCTGCATGACATTGTCTGGCATAGTTACATTATTGTCTGACATTGTCACAAGTTATTTTAGTAGGGTAGAATTCTCTAAAATTTACCCCATCAGGTAGTTTTCAAATATTCTAAAACACAATTAACTCTGCCATATCCATACCCAGGGCAGATCACAGGTGTAACTTAATTGAAACAGTTTATAGGGCACTACAAATAGGGCACAATTTGGATCTCAAAATTTGATTAGCAAAACTACCTAGCTGTGTATTAGGCTAACAGTTACATGCGCAGATCCCTAAAGAGTTATAAAACTATGAAAATGTGTTATAAAAAATATATCGACCTGTTGTAAAAATATTCCTTTGTATGACGTATCATATACTACAGGGCTTGAAAACCCCTCCCCCCCCCAATCTGGTGTCTGGGGCAAGAAAAAAAAATCACTCATATTTGAGTGTACTGTTAATATCTTACCCCATCAGGCAAATTTATACCCAATTGTCTTCTCCACAAACGAGTTAAAAGGCTATTAGGCCTTTACCTAGGCAGACTTGTACACGACAAGTAGATATTCATGTGGGCAAGGAGATTTAGAGAACAGCTAGCCCAATGGACAATTGTGAATGAAAATGAACTTAGTTGAAGCCTAATAACCTGCAAACTAATGCACACACTCCATGGACCCCTCTTCACAATACATTTCAGCTTATTAACTCTCCTTCTCATCTCTGTCTAATGCCTTAAATTATTTTCTAAAACTTTTTAACCTGCAAAATAATAAATCAATCATAGTAATTGAAGTGAAGGTGAAAAGTGATACAGTTCATTGCTGCATATTTAACCAGAGAAGCCACAACAATAGTGATAGCGCTTCTGCTGTATGGCATCAAGCTGGTTGATTGGTGTGTCTCCGTACGCACCGTGCATATTTTCAAATTAAGAAGTTAAATGTCATTCAATCCGATTTTTGAAATATTTGGAGTTATATTATTTGAAATATAATAATATAATATTTGAAATATTAGGAGTACTTTTCCCACGGAGCCTTAAGTGTTTCGTTTTATTATCCTAACATATAAACATGTAGTGTCTCCGCCAAAACCGTCGCAAAAGCAATGACATGATGTTTGTATTGCACGACATTTGCCGTATAGAGATCTAAATCAAAGGCTTCAGTCCATATTGCCAGACATTACTCTCCCTTTACTTTAGTCTCTATGGTATCAATACACACCAGTATCCCCCTTTACTTTAATTTCTATGGCATCAATACACACTAGTATCCCCCTTTACTTTAATTTCTATGGTATCAATACACACCAGTATCCCCCTTTACTTTAATTTCTATGGTATCAATACACACCAGTATCCCCTTTTACTTTAATTCTATGGTATCAATACACACCAGTATCCCCTTTTACTTTAATTTCTATGGTATCAATACACACTAGTATCTCTTCTCCGTCCCTGTTCCCTAAACCCCAGACCCAACCATCATCAAAAGTTTAAAAACATTACATGATATCGCCCTTAGTCAAATCTCCTACCACTGAACAGTGCAAAACCTGACCTCTGGGCGACAAGTCTGGATTTAACTTGATGTTTGCACGTACAGATTATAGCCACTGGGACGCTTATCGGGGTTTAATAATATTTTTATTGATTTTTCGAAATTTTAGGCTATAATCTGTAGGTGCGAACATCAAGTAAGATCCCAACTTTTCAACCAGAGGTCAGGTTTTGCACTGTATAGTGGTGGGCGGTTTGAGTAAGGGCAATTTCACGTAATGATAACAAATCTCATTCATCTCATCCGAAGTTAGCTGCAATTCTGTACAACTAATCAAAGTCTGCATCTTGTTGCTATGACCTCCCTTTTCCTTGCAACCTTTCACTGTCTTTAAATCAATCAAATGTGTATAAGTCTTTTTCCATGTAATGTTCTCAATTTATGAACTTATCCTAACTGCTCCTAGCTTTTCCAGCTATCGTCCATTGGCTGAATGTTTTCTTCTTTCGTTTACTGCACTTTGTAGCAACAAGACACACTATGTTTATAAAAGAGAATCATATTCAAGGTTAAACTGAAATAACGAATGCGTCTATGGGTAATAATTCTTTCTATTTAAATCTCTCCCAGTTCGTACTGTCTGATGGATGGTACGGGCCGCTATAATGAAGACTTGGTAAGAGCTAAGACATACATTCTAAAATACCCATAAATTTGTGGTTTCAATGTGGCAGCAGTAACCTATCAGACAAATAATGTATGCAGGTGGAGAGTCATTTTTCGCAGTAACTTTCACAAGGTTACAGGGATAAAAAAGATTTAAAAAAAGGGGATGTCAAAATGTGCATCCTGCTTTTGTTAAAACAATACACCAATGATATTTATGACTTCCTGAATAGTAAAATACATATAAAGTATGGTTTCACATTCACAGTACAGCAGCTTCCAATGAGCAAAGCCATACACTGATCACCATGTACAACCTATGAACTGGTTCAACATGCAAGAGATCTGACTACTAATAAACATTTAGGACTTGCTTGCTCCCTTGCACGAAACCTAGTAAGTTCAAAGAATGGAGAAGAGGGTACAAACTGCTTAACTAGACCCATGAACTTCTACAACATTTTGAAATATACATCAAACCTTTCAAAACCCTTTCTGTTTGCACAAAAGAACTTTCCAGAATTCTTAAGCCAGGACACTACAATCAGATCAAATGAACAAACAGCTGAATAGGCAAGTGATGGATCTGCATTTATGTGATGGAAACAAAATTTCTTAGAAGGGGGCTATGGAAAATGGTACCTGCATTTTAAACCAATGTCATTATGTAAGACTTATATCAATCCATCGAAGTTCTGAGGAAAACTGAGACATAAAACTGCTCAAAGAAATCTAATTATCCATTTCATATGAATAGTGACCTTTGATCCTTTTAAGCCGACACAATGTGAACATAGCACATGTATGTCACAATAACGTAAGTAACATAGACATCTTGCTGATAATTGACTGTAGACCATTTTTCAAAAAATCACTTTCCCTGTAGGGGAGGAAGAAACTAATTCCTTTGTGTACCAGAGCAGTCAACATGTGATGCTTGAAACTTGTAACAGATTATTTTATTCAGTGATATCAAAGATATTTGCATATTAAGAAGTTTGTAAGAACAAATAAAACATGTAATGTAACCTTTGACCTGTATTATACATAAACAGGAACAATGGTTTTTTTTTCTGTTAGTCAAGTGCATGAATCCAACATATTTGCTATTAACTACTTTTTTGTCAATGAGTTAACAAGCACAATAAAACAAACAAAACATGTTAGTTAAGTCAATGAATATGATTACATTTGTTACAAATGAAGACATTTCTATGCATGCATCTACAACATACATCTAAAAGTTACTTTATACAAAAGCCAGTCCAGGGTTTTAGAACCTATATATGCTCCACTTTTTCCCCCTTTATATCCCAACTCTCCTGTACATATGATTTTAGTAATCCTCCACAAATATTAACCACTACACCAATGATAAACTTGAAATGGAAAATACATGACATTTAATTGTTTACAGGAGAGGAACTTTTGCACAAAATTAATCGACCATCTTTTCCCACTGAATACACCCTCTCACAGCTGGCTTATGCCTGCCGCCAACCATTCGTAATTTGAAGCGATATATAGAAAATATGTGAGTGTTACATCCTCAAACCATTAAATTTCTGATGACTTACACATTTACAGTACCATCTAAAGTTTACACTCCACGCAAAAAATTTTATTCTTCCGATGACATCTTTTGGAGAAGAAGACCCTTATAATTTCTGTATCCCCTTCCCAGACTCCTTCACATATATCACACCGTTTGTCCATCCTTACAAATTTTACTGAATTCAGATAACATTTTTAACAAACAACTGCAAGGTTACTAATTGTGGTAATATTTCTATTCCTTTATTCACCATACTTATCATTTTTACAAACTGCTCAGAAAAACAAAAAAATATTGCGGCCCCAAGGTACCAGAATGTTGAGAAATACTACCCACCCCATTGATTTCATAAGCACACATGAAAGAAAAAACAGCAAGTCACTGCATATTCACGATCAAGCCTTGTTACTACAATACCCCGGTAAGGTAACTGAAGTGCACTTAGAACTGTATGAGCGAGTACGACAAGGTTGGCCGTAAAAACAAAATTCCATTTAACTATATCCAGAACAGATGATGACCTTTCCCTCTCAATGGGCCTCTTTCACCAGTTCCGATAGTGTATACAGACAAGTATTGCTTAACGGTTCAGATTACAAATTATTAGCAGCATATCTTACAAGCTTATACAAGAACCAACTAATCATGTGCAGCATTTTTTCAATCTTGAAAGAATTCCAGGCTAACAGAAGAGATTAAATTACTACCCCATTCCGACTAAATCCTTTCTGCTTTGGTAGACTCTAGCTGTCCATAACTGTTTCTTTAATACAGAGGCATGCACACCTCAGGTTCAGTATGTAAGAACCTGAGTTCAAACGAAAGCCTGACATTTGTGCATAATCATGCCATTCCACAACGAAAGATTGAATTAATTGGTGTAACTTGAGCCACATGTTTTGCGATACTTGTATGAAGACATCACACAGCTTTCTACGGGAAGTCTTATTGGTACGGTATGTATATGATCCACAAAACCACCATGAATGAGAAAATAATTGGAGGTATCTTGTATGGAAAATAATGAGATGAGCTAAAGAAGCAGACACATAATTTTATACTTTCATGCAATAAAATTTTTTTGGAAGGATTTAAAAATGATTACAAAATTGAAATATGAGAAATATGGTAAAATAATGCAAAATACTGATCATAGCAGATGGCTTATCTTTCATCTAGCATGAACAAATGAAGTAATAGAGGGCAGTATTTAACCATTCACCACTGATGAAGAAAATTCCATGCACCAAAGACTACTGGGGATAGCACAGCAACATTTCATCTCCCAATAACATGTGACCATGACTAATGAATGCAGGTAGACTGGATATCCAACTCCTGACTGAAAAGATTATTTTTTTTCCTCCTACCATTTTTTTCTTTCTTTCAAAGTCAGTTTTGTTGTATTTTGTTAAGATATTATTTTTGTTGTTGAATGTTCAGCCATAGACTCCAATTTGAAATGATTTGAAATGGAAAAGGAAAAATGTTTTTTTTTTGTTTTTTGATTGCAATGGGTGACTGCACCATTGTGATGGAAACCCTGAACTGGCTTGCATGTGAGTGAAACGAAAAATGGCAATGAAAAATGACAACTTACTCCTTATAGGAATATAACTCGGAGTCAGGATGGTCACTTTATGGGTTAGAAAATGAGAGGAAAAAATAGAAGAAAATGCACTCATCTCATACCAACCAAATCAAAAGGAAAACACTAAAACAGAAACCAGAAAAAAAGTGCTACGTGCAATTACTGAAAGTCCTGGCACAACCTGGGAAAGAGCTTAAGGCAGAGATTCAAGAGCATGTTAGATGAATCACTGGCCCTGCCCCCTCCCCTTGCCCATGCGAAAGTGTCACATGCACAAATTCAAATTGCAGATAAAAGACAGTCAACAATGTTTTAAACCTTTGGTTTCTAGCTGTTTATTTCAAAATTGTTTACACTCATGGGCCCATGTAACTTAGCTACTGAGGCTTGATAGTGAAGTGCAAAGGCCCACTGGTTGTGGGAGGGGACTGAGATGGTGGTGGGATTGAGAAGGGGGATGAGTTTAAGAAGGGAATGAGAAAATAGTTTCCATCAGTACTGCAAATTTCAGTGAGTTCAACAGCACAGCAAAGAACAAGTCTCAGCATAAGCCATACAGCTACAAAAGTGGCTGCATTGGTGATAACCAGATATATACAGTAGGGAGCATGGGGAGGGGGGTGAGCAGAAGACTTTTTTGCCTTTGTCTTTTTCTCTGCTATAAGTTTAAAATTGTTTTCTTGCCTTTGCCTTTTTCTTTTGAGGAAATAAATCACTCTTATAATTCCTGTTAGTTGAATTTTTCCTGTACATTTTCCTTTTTCTCTTCAAGAATAGAATTTCTCACAGTCCACTCACCCAAAATATGACAATACCTATGTCATATGGCAATGTTTTAAATTAAATTTGCGCTTCCACAAACGATGACTAAATATTTTTCCAGACATGGCTACTGATAGAAATCATCATAACAGAAATCATCTTTGGAAAAAATTGATTTCAAAGTTTATCACTAATGGAATTAAGGGGAGACATTGTAATCCTCACCAGATTTCAAGCTAAATTCTATATTCCCTACTTAAATTACGATCACTCACAACATGGACTTCAACAGAGGGCAGTGAATGTTACCCGCCGCCCCCCCCCCCCCCCCCCCCCCCAGCTAAAACCTTGACTCAAGCCCACAGTTGTGCCAGTACAATCAAATCACAGCATTAAATTTCCACAAAAAAATGAGAATTAATAAACAAAAAGTAAAAACAAAATCGTTCTGCCACTGTGACATCAAAAAATGCAGTTGTTAAAAGATGACAATATGAATCGAGCCTACCCTAAGGTACTTTCTGCAACTGTGTCAATCTGAGTCATGCACATTAATAGCTTAGTAATGTTGGACAGTACTTTTTTGATGTCTGTTATCATAAAGTCACATGACTACCACATGACCATAAACAATAAAGCAACTCACAATGTGAAACAGGGCCCTCCTGTTTCAATGACCCTCTAGAAGGGAGCATTTCAAATCATGAAAAATTTATATTCCAATAATACCTGCAACAAAGTTAGGTCTTTACTTCCCTCTCCCACCCCTTAACTCATAACCCACCATCCCCACCCCATTTTTCATTGCTCTCCAAAGCACCTATTTGGAACTAATAGACACTCATACAAAAAAAATACATTATATCTTGAACATTGTAATATTTTCTCTGCTGTAAGTTTAAACTTGTTTTTTAGCCTTTGTCTTTTTCACATTACTTGACACTGTGATTTAACATAAATGTCATTTAATGTCAAGACGACCTTAAATGTACTCACAATTAAGCACGTCTAGCACTCTTCCCCCAGCCTGAACCCAACACGACTTCCTCATAACCACAATGCTTGTGTATATATATGTCATATGAAATAAACTCCTAACACATGGACAGATGTTACCAATACTAGTCACAGGCTACTAGTACTTCCATTACGTAAACGCTAAATGTGACGCAAAGGCAACCATGGGCGAAATCAACCATGGCTCTAGGAAGACAGGAAAGCTATTTTTTATATATGTTGGTGAAAAACCAATTTTCCCAAAGGAAATAGTTCCTCCCTCAGATGAACTCTGTCTGACTAATCTCAAAGGAAGTTCATAGAAGGCAAAATAAAATGCCATTGTAGACAGTATCCAATCAGGGAATCATGTTTTGATGGCTTGATGAGACATTTTCCTACGATTTTACACCTCGCTGGTCATTATCTCTCTGTGTCTTATTTCAATCTACTGCTTAATGTTTAGTCCAACTGGTCCTTCTTAAGAAGTAGGATTTCATGAAAAATTATCCAGTTGTCAGAACATTTTCAGTTCTATGCCCCAAAACTGAGATAAGAGCAGATGTTTATCCCAGTGGGAATAGACAATAGAGATGGACTAACAGACAAACAGACTGACAGACAGAAACAAAAACAATTGGTCCTGTGTAGACTGACATATGTTTCATAGGAATTGTTCACCCCGGTTAAAAATGACACAATGCCAAATGTACCCTCTATGATAGGTCAATGAAAGGGCATGATCCGAACAGGAGGAACAAACTAGAGACTGGTAAACTCTAGGAAGTAGCATGCCCAGTTAACCACTGAAAATTTTCAGAAACTGCATATGCATTGAGGGATGGGGACAGGGAGGGTGCCTCTTGAATATGCATGAGACCCACACACCAGTATATGACACTTGCACATGCAATTGATGGGAAGGGTCAGAGGTCACATACTTTTCCCACTGAAGAGCTCTTGAGCTAAAAGAAAATCTACTGAACGCTTCCCTCACTTATTCACCATGGTTCCACCGCAACTCTACAGGAATTTAGCAAAGATCTTTACCCATCGCCGAGAATCTTTCACTATTTTTGCTACTTATAATAATACAAACTTAAAAATAGCATGCATTTCAACCTACTATAACTTGGGTAAAAGAAGGGAAAAATGCAAAAATAGTAAAAGGTATTAAAGTGTTTGTAAGTGAATGAAAACAGCTGGGCTAACTAATTATACCACACCTACCTTTTAGACCGTCTCTCTCCTCCTCTTCCCCTATTCTTTCGTTCCCCCTGGTGACAAAAAAGCCAAAAAAACATGTAAAACTTTGAACATTTTGGTAAAACCACCATTAAAAGTATAGAACACTTTACAGAGCCTCGACATTCTCTCATGTACATAGCCCTGAATCTTATTTAGGAGTTAACAAAAGCAATATTACCATAAATTCTCTAATAAACAGCCCCCTCTGATAAACACCCGTCTAAATTTTTAACACATTTGAGTAGGCTGAGGCCTATCCTACAGGCCTAAGCCTAGGCTTAATTAAGCCTAACGTTAATGTCACTTACAGGCCGAGTTAAGAAACTTCAAAATTAGGCCCTATATATCTTAGCACAGGGATGGAGGATGTGACACTTATGTAAAGATCACTTAGGTGCAAATTCATGCTGTATATGGCAAACTTTCCACCTGTAAAATATAATATAGGCGCCCCCCCCTTTTAAAAATGCAACGCCCCTGGGCGTTTTTCAGAGAATATACTGCAGATGGTCATTCTTTTGCCCTTAAGAGTTGTCCAAGGAAAATTACAACTTCACACTTTACAAAATTTCAAAAGACTGAGAAGATGGAAACGATCTGGCAGTAATAGCTAATGAGCAGTTGTCATCTTTGGGCATCAATGTTTTTCACCTTAAAAGAATATTTTGACTAGAGTAACTATTTTTTCATGATAGGGCAAAGTGGTAAGAAACAATGAAAATAAGAAAAAAAAATTGCTGAGAAAGTGACATTTCCACATTATCCCATACATATGTTAAGAAAACAATCAAACCAAAAATTATTAACACAAATGTGAAGGTAGAAAACTGTATGGTCAAACCCTGCTCAGTTTTTATTTGAGAGATGTAAAATGTTAACCCAAAGAGAAGCAGATTACAGAATTTAACAACAACAACAACAATGACAACAACAACAAAAGACTTGGCACTTGACCATTTCAGACCACAGAAATCAAGCATTAAGACTGTGGAAAAGAACAGAGAATTTGGCCTGTGAAATATAAACCTAGCGACCCTTGTTTAAGTCCACTTTGTATTATTATAAGCAATTTTGCATTTAATAATTTGCACATATGTATTTTACCTAGTTTTTGTTCGAATTTGTTTCCAATATTAACCACTTTTTGTCCCTTCCTCCCAGATCGATAAGCATTACCCATTACAGGACCAATGTAAACAACCTCGATGGCAAATACACTTTCTCCCAGTCGCTGGAATATTTCCCAAGACCAATCTCAAGCTAATAAGCCCAAGGTGTTGTTTTACTAATATTTATTTAAAAAGTTTTTAGGATGCTACCACCTGACAGGGCTGATTTTATGTTTCACACAAAAGACCACGGTGGACACTGGAGTTACGCTTGGTTAAGCAGCATGAAACTTTATATAAATATACTCTGGTAAGAAGTTGCTTAAAGTTGAAACAACGCAGAAGCTGTCATGGGTCTGGGACCTATCAAACCTCAGTTAAGACAGGGCTATACCTTTCAATGGATCGCTTAGTGTGATTATCAACGCAGAGAAGCTGCTAGTGACCACTGACCAGAAGCCGTGAGAACAAAAAGGCAAAGTTGTGACAGAATCTTTGCAGAATATGAATTTTCTTCAAATATTAGTTCAACAACAAGAATGAAGGCAAAATGAACATTTTGTCGAGGCTGCTCCCCATCATAAAACTAGCTTAAAGGGCATAAGCAGTCGCCCCAAACTTATTTTGAAGCAACAGGTAAATCGAACAAATTTGCTCTTATTTCTCTTCCAAGTATCTTTCACTATACTTCAGGACATGAATATCTCATATTCAAGGTAAACCATGGAGTTAGTGAGAACAAATTAATGTTGGACTACAAAGTCACTGACATTTTTTCTTTAAAAACCCTTTTTTCGTGAAAATAGAGTTAATCCAGATACCTTGATCTGGTTTGTCTATAACTCTATGCTTATATTAAATCATTGTTTTATAGGTATGAGCATTTTCTGCACAACAAACAACTTTTTCCTTCGAATAAGCATACGCAATGTCATAGTTTCACATCGGCTATCAATGTTGAAAATCAAAGAAAGGTGTTTGGGTGGAGAACTTGGGATGAAGCTAGGGTTAAGGCAAGGGAAAGGGTTATCTGGAGAAAGAGCATGGAGGCCTTATGTGCCAGTTGGCAGGAAGAGGATAGGTAAGGTAAGGTAAGGTATCAATGTTGTGTTTTTCTCCAAATTTGAATCTACTGGTTGACCTTTCTTTTTCCCTTTTTGGATTGAACTTCCATCAGTGACACTTGGTACTTTACCCAGGGGGTATGCATGGTTTACAAACTTCCAATTCCCATGCATGCATGCATGCATGCATCAGACATTTGTAGCATACAAATGGATGAAAAATTGCAGAAATATGAATTGGTTATATCTGTATGGCCATAACATCATGCTGGCTTGTTTCAACTCACATTTGGTAGAAAATATGATCAGTTTGAAAGCTTATATTTCAAGAGCAGAATAAAGAACTGACTAGAGATTTGACTAGAATGCTTGCACTACACTTCTCTTTAATACTTGAAGAAATAAATTGAAGTCTCCACTTTTCTGTAAAGTGTAAAAGCCCCGGTATGTCTCTGGGAAAGCATTCTTCAAAATTGAACAAAAAAGCACATTCTCAGATGTCAGACTTTGGGCACAAAAATCAGACTTACCGTTGCTTTCAAGCTAGATGACCGGTTAAGGTTTGTCCCACGATAGACAGCCCCTTCCCCGAGGGTGCTGACAGACAATTCATCCCCACTTTGTGTGGACACTCCACTGTCTGTTTGTACAGATGTCACTGAATCATAGTCACTACTCTTGAATTGAGATATTAAGTTGTTCACACGGCCAGTATTTTTTAAGGATTCTGCAAAAAGGGAAGAGAACATAACTAAATGATGACCACAACAGTCCCAGATAATATTACAGCAATTTCGGTGTTTTTATGACTATTTTATGAATATAAATCAATTAAAAGCCAGACCATTACAAAAGCAGTAGTGTATCTGCCAGAAAGGGGGACAGGGGAGGGGGGGACAAAGTGCCCCCCTGACGGTTTTGACAGGGAAGATCAACTCAAACCACCTGACTGCAAAAAGAGTAAATTAAGGCAAAAAGGAAGAAACGGAGCAAAAGGGAACCGAAGATGAATGAAAGGGAAGGAGATTATTTAGCTTCAGATCAGAGAAACTGACAAGTTCTGCCTCTTTTCTTAAAACCCTTGAAAGTAACAAGTTAAGTACATTCCATTCCAATGAATGTATGTCTGATTAACACAACGAAAAGTTCTTAACAGCTCTTTTTTAGCAATTCGCATCGTTTCATCTGTAACAAATCATACCGATGATACCGTATGTACAGCACTGATACCGTACTACAGTGAATCAGTAGTCGCCCACTTTTCCAAACTAAAGGTACTAAGCTACCCTATCAGATCTTTGGAACCATAGCCGTGTCATCAGCCTGTTCGGAGTGGTCATTTAGCAAACTCAAGATAATCAAAAACTACCTCAGGTCAACAATGGGGGAGGAATGGCTAGCCAGTTTCACATTACTTTCCATTAAAAGAGAAATGACAGAAAGAATGGAATTTGACAATGTAATTGACCAGTTTAGCCGCATGGCAAACAGAAATATACTTTTATAAGGAATTCTTTTACTAGGCTATCATATAATTTCAACTTTCATACTGCCCTTTAACTATCAACTCCAAAGTTCATGGTCAAATCAAATTTCGCCTTGCCACTATAGTGTATGACGAAGAGAGACACCTAGAAACACAGTTATTCGGAATTTGCGGGGAATTTTGAGTGGTTCTTACAGCCAATTTTTATTTTTTCATGTGCCATAAAGCAGAAGGCCTATAGGCTCATCTTCACGCATCTTCATGTTTACATGTAAAGGATATTCTTGACATCTTTCGATTTCCTGATTAGGCTCAGTGAAGTTCACGTTGGGGGGGGGAGGGGGGCACTAGGCCATGCTCCCTTACTGATGCCAATTTTTTCTTTTTAGTTCCCAAAAATTTTTTTACACAAATTTTACCTCAAAAGGTAGCATATGTGGCACCAGATCGCATGTAAGGAAAGCTAATTTTACAAAAATTTTCAAAGGGGAGGCTCAGTGAAGTTCACGTGGGGGGGGGGGGAGAGGAGGACACTGGGCCATGCTCCCTAACTGATGCCAATTTTTTCTCTTTAGTTCCTAAAAATTTTTTTACACAAATTTTATCTCAAAAGGTAGCATATGTGGCATGTACAGAGAGCTAATTTTACAAAAATTTTCAAAGGAGAGGGGGACACCCCCTCCTATTAGATCCCCTTCCCCAGGCCAGCAATCACACAACATACTGAACAACCTACATAACCCTCAGCCTCTGAAAATATGTCAAGTCTTAGCAAACCAGGTTGGGCACGTTTTACTGGGAAAGCTGTTCTCCCCCCGCCATCTGACCCCAGATACGCAGCTGTACAAAAGGACACTACATTTACCAAGCATAAATATTTATAAACAAAAGTAAATTATCAAGATATCAAAACTAACAGCATCAATTCTCTCTAAAGTAAAATACTATTACTTTTTGGTCATACCAGATGTGTTTAGGTCAGGGACTTACATTTCTCCAAGAAAAGGAGTAAGGTTACCCCATCAAGAAAAGCAAAAACTGTCCACATTTTCAGGAAGACAGTCCTTCACACAGAAAGGGAAGATCAAATACCTTTCTGACTACATTACATTTGCTACCATATACGGTGATGAAAAATGCCATCCTTCATTCTAACTGAAACATTAACCCACTTTTATTATTTTACATTTTGTTAATGAGTCACAGTTGGAGTTTAAGAGCAAATGATTTGTTATATGCAACTAACATTGTGCAGTAAATAGTTCTTGTAGCCTCTCTGACCTTTGACATGTTACCCACAATACTTTGCATTTCTAAGGTATGGGCTGTATTATACTAAAAGCTCTATGTGATGTCATCATGAATTCTAGTTTTAATGATACAAGTATTCTTCTCTCACATCCAGTGGCATATTTAAGAGGGGGAGGGGACATGTCCCCACTCCCTCGCTAATGCTGGTGTTTTTTTTGTTTGGTATCTAAAATATGCAAATTTTTGAATGCAAATCTAACTTCAAAGTTAGCATATGCAGCACCAGACTGCACATAAGGGCACCTAATTTTTCAAAAACCCTCCCCATAGCCCTTTCTCCCAGGCCAGCTATCCCAGAACAAGCTGCATGCCCCCTTTCCATGAGAAAAACCCTGGCTAAGCCACTGCTCACATCTTACCTATTTCTTCATCTTCGTTCTCCAACCTTTCTACAATAGTGGGGCTCAGAGCCCCAGGAGATGTGACCCCTGGTTTTTCTGCTTCGTCTCCTTTGGCTCCAAACACTGAAAGGAAATGGAAGATCAACTCTAGTGTCATGTAATACATTATTATAACAAGCAATGAAGTCATTAGTTATATTACATGCATGTCTCTTTGAGTTTCACAGAGCCCAGTCCATTTCATTCTCATACACCCCACCCCTCTCCCTTCATCCCCTTCTCATACCCCACCCTTATCCCTTCCTTCCCTCTAGAAAGAAACTTTTCAAGACACTCTGTATTTGAAACAGCCCCACACAAGGGGCACTTCTGTTGGATTTCCTCTCTAACTTATTTAGGCGTGATATAAAACACTTTTCAAGGCTGAAAATCCCACTGATCTTATCAAAAAAAAAAAAAAAAAAATTTTTTTAAAAGAAAATCTGAAAATCTTGAATGATTATTATTCAATGGTGTTACAAATAAGGAACAATCAAGAGGCATAATTCTTGTGTCATTTTTGACAAAAGCCTAGCACCTAAAAAGCTGAGTCACCACATAAATATCCCAGTTACAATACCATAATCACTAAAATGTTACAAGATTTGTGAGTTTCATTAAATTTCATTTTTACACCTTTAAATTCTTCATGCTTCCTCGGGCCCCAAAAGAGCACTCATTTCCGCCATCCTTTGAATAACATTACCATCAAGCAGGGATGACAAACTCATCTAACTCAAAATGAAATACTCACTTTTGCTCTTCATTACAGGAACTGCTGGAATCTTTGAACGAATTGCCGATATTCTAGGCTTTCGGGCCTTGCCTTGACATGGGTCGATCAGCTTGTCTATGCAAACCTCATTCTTATGGATGTTAAGTTCACAATCTGAAAATAAGACAAAATAATAATAATAAGTTAAATTTCAGGCTATGCCCGGAGGTGAGATCTAGAGTCAGGCAAGATCTCCACCCTCCCTGAGAAAAACAGTCCCGTACCGCCATGTCTACACCAACGACACGTTGCAACAGATCACCGCTGGATTCAAAAAGACATCTGCTACAATAATTTTACAAAAAGTATTCTAATGCCACTAAATTTTGCTTCTCTTGACAGGACCTTAACTATTTATTAAATTAAGAGCAAAACTGAAAAACACCAAAAAGCCAGCAAAATTTCTAAAAGGAATTCAAGAAGGACCCCCTTCTAATTTTTAATACACTTCTCAAAACTCAGAACCATAATCTGCATTTCTTTAAATCTGTAACTTTATCAATCAACACTTATATTATAGTTGGAAGGTACCACCACAGAGAGGGGGTTGTTAACTTAATATCTACGTGGACTTCTATTGTACCGACAGTATACCATGCAGATATGTCAAACCTTACCATTGTTATGGCATTAAAATCATTCTATAAACCAACAAGTCCAAACCAAACACCTGACTCAACACACAAACGTACTAACAAATAACAAAAGACAGCAAATCCAGACCACTGCATAATTGAGAACAATCCCTTGCCCTTCCTGCTCTCTGTCCCCTCCCATGCTTCTTCCTGTATTTTCCAAGCAAATAGTACCACAGTTGCTGCCCACTGCCTTATTTCCTACGACAGTACATGCTGTACCAGCACAATAAATATACACAAGGAATGAATGCAGATAGCAATACAAGAAAGTTATAAAAAATTAAAACTTGGGCAAAATTACACTACAAACCTTCATAACATGTTAACTTACACATTTGCTGTCCCCTTATATTAGCTGTACTTCAAGAGAAACATCACCACTTTATATGTCATGTATTGGAGATAGACAAATCCCTCAAATTAATTTTAATTTCATTGTTTGAAGAATTTTCAATGATTCCCCCTCCCCCCAAAAAAAATGTTTCCTGAATAATTCTAGATCATTACACCACAACATGGTTTGAGCACTACTGTGACAATGAACACATACACAAACATAATAGGACCATCATACAATGTTGATACCATTGGTAGACATTTTCTATAAAGACATCACACCTTTCATAACATAGTGCCTTCCTTCTTTCTTCCCCTTGCATGTACAAACAATAAGTAACAATGCTTTTTCAGATATAACAAGAGGAACTTTTCTAATCAGTGCAGCTCTTAAACAACACCAGCACCCCACATTACTGTTCTTTCCACAATTTCACATTACCAAACTTTGTTAGTTCTAATTAATACATTAACTATCACCTTCCTTCACACTATCTCCCCCCCCTTCTGACATATCTTTGCCACCATATCTATTACATACATACCTTGGCAACGCATTCCTTGATTGCCTATGCCCCAAAGTAAACCTCCACATGCTCCACAGAAGGCAGTGCTTGTATAATGTGTCTCATGGAACTGATGTCCTTTGACGACTTGCTGTAAATGGAGACAGGAAAGGCAAGCTTAGTTAACACCTAATTCCAACAGCCTTGCACACTGTGAACGTTTCCTGAATATGCGGTGCGGTTCCAGCGGCTACTACCTTTTTTAACATATACGTTCTTTTTGGGAAGGGAAGAGGGCGACAAAAGGAAGTCAGCTTAAATGGTTTAATGGTTAGGCTGTGTCCCTGCTGAGATTTTGAAATGAGACAAACGAAGCATCAAAACAGTGCCATACCTGACGTATGAAAACTGTTTAGGTGTGTGCGTGTAGGTAGCATGATACTAAAATCCACCACACTGTGCAATCAAAGTTAAATTTATTGTCAATCAAATCATGCAAATTTTATTCTGAATCTCACTTAAGACATTATTGAGGAAATGTTTGTTTTAATCAAGTTAAAATCATACATAAAATGTATCAAAAGTATGCTACCCTAACTTGAAGACATGCAGAAATATTTCTGTATTGCAGCAGAACAATGAAACCAGCTTGCTGTGTAAACCAAAAAAGAGCAAAAAAAAAAAAAAAAAAAAAAAGTAAAAATAAAAAGGAAAAAGTAAAGAGATACAAAAATGCAAAAATAAAAACAATGACTGTACTCAAGTAAATAAAAGTAAGGCACTTGAACAAGCTAAAGATTCAAGGACTTAGCCATTACAGGTAACCTTTCGACCTTCCTTTTCATTAGTAACATCTTTGATTTTGCCGGCCAGTAAACACACCAAGGTACAAATCAAGGAAGTTAAACCAATAACAAATACTTTACATTGACTAGGGTATAGTTTGTCTTTAATTTTTTAGTCTCCTAGAAGTCTGTGATGGCATACAGAGTAGTAAGAACTTATAAATCAGACTGATCCGGTCTTCATACTGGTATAAAAAATATTCTGTTTGTTGAAAACAAAATCAATATTAAAACAGCTATTTTAAGAAGCTTTAGTGGGGTGATTTCTGGTGCGTAAACTTTGACATACTTTACATATGAATGAATTCAAAAGGCTTCCCCAGAGAAAATATTACATGCTCCTTTAGAAACTATCATGGCTTATCTGTGGGAATGGGGTCAGCCTTTTAAATGCTTTTACACATTTTAACAAAAAGGCTTACCATCCTGATGAGAGTTACTGTATCATGTACAAAAGGAAGATGGGAAAGAGAGGGGTGGATCTATCAAGAATGTAAAGGGTACACAGAAAGAGAAGGGCCAGGAAGAGGGAGTGATGATTTATTAATATCAATCCTTTCCTATCTCTTTGAAGCTTGAAATATAATGTGGGTGTTTCCTAAAGTAGATAAGATTTAAATGCCCTCCTACTGGATCATCTTGCTTAAAGATGTGTTAGCTGAATAAAGTGAAATCAGGAATTCCTTTGCAGAGAGGGATGAGGAAGGGCTGGTGACAAGGGATGAAGACAGAGAAAGGGGATGAAGACAAAGAAAAAAGAAAAAAACAAGGGTCCTGCAAAATACAAATAAACTGAGATGTTAAGTTTATGCAAATGACGAGAAATAAGGAATTGAAAAACTAAATATGAAGCATAAAACAACATCAAAGGGAATGAGCAAAGGACTGTTATGTACATCTGATGCTGTAAGCTTAGGTATAGGAACAAGACACTGACAACAACTGAATGTCAAGCATGGTTACTTTAGGTTGGGATGCACATGCAAAAAAAAAAAGAAAAAAAAAAAAAAAAGAAAGTAAAAAAAATTGACTTGGAACTTGACTCTTCCCAAGTTACGAATAGAAATATAGTTAGATGTGAACCACGACTTCGAGTTAGGTATCATTTACAAGTACTTAGTTCTAGAAATCAAAACCAAACGTAGGGAGTACCAAAAACAGATTATACTTAACAAGGATAAGCAAACACTGTAAACTGAAACATTGTATTTATAACTGCAGACAAAACATTTCTAGGCTTAAGATTCATCCACTCTGAGTAATATGAGCCTGTGTATTTTAGATACCGACAGAGCAACAAATCAGTTGCTACAGATTGGGTTTCTATGCTTCGAATCTGCAAGCATTCATGTTTCCAAGTACAGAGAGACAACGCAGAGAGAATATACCCAGGTACTATACCGTACTACAACACACGTTTAAACAGCTGTCCAAACATTTAAGAACCAATGTTATTGCTTCTTTATTGCTGCGATAAAATTTTACAATATTTTATTGTATTCCAAGAAGCAAACCCTTTTCTTTATCAGCTCTCACAATCTTTTAGTTTTAACTTAACCTGCCAGTCGTAAGGAACGAACTCAACCTCGAAATATTCTTGACTTTCCTCCTTCACTACTGTCCCAGAAAAATATCACAAATAGTTGGATCGATGTTTTTCAAGTCGATGGGTTTTTATAGGCTTATTTTGTCCTTTTCATTTTATACACTGTTTCCAGGTGATATTGCATGCTAGTTCATGAGAATAAAAAATAAAAACCCTGGGACATATGACAAGGGTTACATATTAATTATTCTTAGGTACCACACTGGGACCAAGTTTGAGAACCAATGCATCCCCAATCACATATCACCCGAATATTACACTAATGTATGTGACATTACTTTACCAGGCAGTTTTGTTAATTTAATTTAATCTAATTTCGTACTTTTTCTGGGTATGAAAATTATTTTCAAAATATGAGTATTAAAACTAACACTTTCATTTTTAAAGGGGAATAAATAATATCACAAATTTTGGTGTAGACAATTCTAGGGGATATACAGGCACCAAAGGAGAGTCCTGGATTTTCTTAAATAGGGAGGAGGCAGCCACAGCAAAAACTGTCACATACCAAAATATGTGAACTTTTTTAAAGGTAGAGCCTAGGGCCAAAAAATTTCTGTTTAATAGGTACGTAGAGACTCTTGGCCCCTTAGCTGCCCTGCATGATCTGCCCCTTGCCACATTGGCCATTAGGCAGCCTGCTTAAACAAAGTAACATCTCCACTTCAGTCAATAGATTTTGTTTCATCCCCACTGACATCCTGTAATATTTCCCTGAGGAAAAAATTCCACTCCATGAGCTAATTCTGGTAATTTGTGTCTAATCATTAATTTCCTTAGGTAAAACAATCTTGAGTTAGCCGCTCCTCTCTGTGTGTCCTAGAATTTTCTGAGTGTTGGGCAGACTGTTCCCATACTAGTGGAAGGGTGTAAGGGAAGAAAATTAACTAACCCTTTCCTAAAGTCAATGGAAACATAGTGCCACATGGGTCCATGATTTTTTCAGTTTCAGTGCTTGGTGGAAATTTCTAGCATTTGGCAAGAAACCCTGGTGGAGACCTGAGGGGGGAGGGGGGGACAGTGAGAAAATTTGCTTTTTTGGGGCAGACATACAATAAAATTTCCGGCAAAGTTCTGAAGCCTAAGGGAATGTATTCCCATATGTTCATGTTAATTGCCCTGCTTTAATCTATGACACAGTCCATGTAACAAGTTTTATCATGTATGAAAAATAAATTGAGACTACCTGAACATACCTTTTTTCTTCCATAAAGGATAGGTATAATAGAGCTCAACTATTGAACTGGTCATCTATACCACCCACAAATGTATCCACTATTCTCCCTTCACACACTGTTGTGCCTTACATGGCATTATATCTACGACATCATCACAAATGTTAGATGATTTACAGGCATTTTGCAGCTCAAATGTACTCATCATCAATACATTCAGTGCATAGTGACTCTTCTGTTCCACTGCCCCCTCCCACTCCCCCTGCAAATCCCAGGTCTCATTTCTGTCCATTCTACCTCATCCCTCCCCCCCC
>WURT03586948.1:7988-20658 GCA_009936505.3 Holothuria glaberrima
TCTACAGTTTCAGCTTAAATAAACAGAATCAGAGAAAAGCGAGCACTGTAATGAATGTAAGCAACAGTTTGGCATAGGGTCATAAATGGTCATAGTGATAATGATAAAGTAAAATTTATCAACACAACGTGAAATGACGTCTCTGGAACATATTTTATATATTTTGTTTGTTCGGGAGAGACCTTTTCAAATGCTTTAGAATCACACCCTCAGAGTATTGAGGCGATCTTGGGGTACACATGGGTCATTTCAAATTGTTTCTATTGACAACTTGATCGTAATTTTACTTACATTTCTAACTTTTTTGTCCTCCTCAATGTCTTTCTGGGAGAGAAAAAAATTAATCCTGTACGTCACATATGATTAATAAACCTTATAATCACTCATTTATTTTAAAAGTGTTTAAGCACTTGAAAAATGTTCAGTTTGCCCAACTTTTGTAATGAAAACCATCTTAAAGAACGAAATGCCCCTTAAAGTTGTAAAAAAAATATACTGGAAATTTAAAGCTTGACTAAACTCTTATGCAGTAGATACTTCAATTAGTTTATACAAAATTCTGATCTACGACTCATGTACAGACAAGGCAGAAAATGGCTCAACGACTGCACGAAGTGATTCCTTAAATTCGTGTGATAGACCCAAACCAATATTAATATAGCTCAAAAGGCTTCCTCCAGAGTCTCTAACAAAAAGATATTAATTTTTTTTAAGTTAATATTTTTCATTGTATGTATTATTTAATAGGCAGCGTGAGTAAGATATACTGTGTAAAAGAAAAACAACCAAAAGTTATGATTCCAATAAACCTTCTGAAATTTCATTGATTTTGTAGCAACAAATAAAACTATTGTTAGGCGATAGTTGAGAGTCTCTATCAAGTTGCAATAAAAACTTTTTTGCATCTTTTTTGTTTCTTCCCTTTTTGAAGTCGTTTTGTGAATGCTTTAAGTTAGCTTATGTTTAAAATGCACACGAAACAGAAGGATATCAATAAAGGCAAAAGGTATTGTGAAAATACATTGTAAAGTGCAGTGCGGTAAAAAATTTCAAAGTTTTATTGAAAAGGTTTTCTTTTTAGTTTTAAAGTCAATTTTATTGATCAATTGCCAATAGAATTTGTTGAAAAAGCACAAAGTGAATAATGATTGAATGCATATCAATGAAAGACATTGTAATCAAACCTGCTGAATGCTGTGCTCTTTTCAAAAATATAATCATAAAAAACATTAAGATAAACCACATGAGAAACAGCTAGCTGTAGAACTTTTAATTTCACCTTGAGCGATGTAAAAACCTTTTTGTTCAATATGAATTGTGTAAGGAAACTTCACAAATTATTAGGAAAAAGCCATAGCTTGCGCCGTATATTCAATACAGAATTACGTAATGCTTCGTCTCCAAATAGCCTTCTTTCAGGCTATAGAGTAGCCTAGACAAAAGCTGCAAAAAGTGCATTATAAAAATGCCACTTTTCACGAAAGATTAAAGAAATGAATAAACCTACGGACTATTGAGACCTTTTGTGAACTATTTTCGTTGACTCTTTCTGGTATTTCAAAACTGCAGGCTTAAACAAGGCTAGGATATTGCCATACTTCAATTCACGTTCTAAATCAATCGCTAAATCTTATTTTAATGCTGATATGTACTTAGGGTGTACAGCAAATTATAGATACGTTTCATTCTGTGTACTTAGCCTACATAGTGTAACTATGTTTAAACATGCTACTTAAAAATATTACACATGTGAACCAATATTTTAACAGGACCATGCAGAACGGTTCTTTTTTGCAAAACAGCGTGTGATTATTCCTTGCATTAATACGATTGCGCGTTACATGACGAATGGATTGATAAACGCACTCTAAAAGTAGACCGGCTAATGTTGTGATCCTTTATGCTTGCTGAAAAAGATTTAAGTGTGGAGCAACGGGTAACATATCAAACATTATTTCTTTTCATATGGTAGGCAAACTTAGCAGAATGTGTTTTAATTCTTCAGCTGAGGTTGGGTGAGATTAGCCCTCATCTTTCGACAATTTTAAGCTCACGGGTAGTGGTGTAAATACAGGGGGTGTTACACCCCCAGTGAAAATCAAAAGTCGGTCTCTGAGCGCCAAAAAGTCGATCTCAAATCCAGTTCTGTATGCCTTTGTAACAGTAGACCAGACATGAACAACATTTGAAGTGCAAAAAAAGGTCTTTGAGAATTCCGATCGTACAACTATGTCAATAGGAGTCGGTCTCGAAGAAATGTAGTTGGTCCCAAATAGTTCACACCCCCTGCGAATTCATGTATTTACGCCCCTGCTCACGGGTACCAAACAAACTGGCAATTTCATCGAGTTCTTTCTTTACTCGTGTTTTCCCATAATAAGATTAGCCTAATACTGCAATCAGCTTGACCATATGAAAGTAACTGATTTATTTAAAATTACATGAACTGCTGTGTATAATGTTTCATGATCGTCTTTGTTTTCTCGCATTTGGCCTTCATGTATCCCTCTTCGTTTTTGAAAAATTATTCTTTAAATAATAAGTCAAACACAAAGATGACATTTGCCATTGTGCATCATTATACGTACGTTAAAACACAAAATTTGTTTTAAGGGATATTACTAACGCAATGCATAGTAGCCTTTACTTTTTCACAGCTGTCAAAAAAATTACTAAAATTGCCGAGCTAAGTAAAAAAATCATGATCGTAAGAAAAAAAAGAGAAAAATTGCGAAGAAAACGACTGCAAATACTTAACTGTTGACTCATCGGCTTCGGCCTGTACCATCATACGGTAAATAAAAAAAGAAAGAAGCCAACGGCATGCACATGCATAACTAACTAAAACAAAATCAACCAACAGGTTTCTTAACTACGAAATCGTTAGTTTTCAGTTGTTTTGTAGTATAACCGTGCAAGGTGCATCCCCCAACAGATGTTTTCGAAAACTACACTAAATACCGGTGCTTATTGGACGAAAACAGTCAAAGATCTTTTAATCTCACATAAGTTTGTTAACCATATTTGTTTGTCTCAGCAAACAATATTTCGATATTTCGTGTACAGTGCCATTGTTATGAACTTTTCATACTTAAGTCAAGATTTCCCGAGGGAGGTCGCCATAATGTCCATTGACGGAAATTATGCCCCATATCAATATTTGAACTTTACAAAAGGATATTGTTGTTAAAGGTGTGATCGTAAACGGCAAAGTACTACAAAGTGTGGTTTATAACCCAACCACGCTAACGATAATATACAATGAGGGTATGGTAAGAATTTGATACGAAAGTTTCAACGATATTGGTTATGTTGTACGTTGTGTTTCCTTGAACCGAAAAATTTTCAGTCAATCAAGTATTGCAATGACACGGCCTTAAAGCGAACACTTTTTTGGGGTGGAACAGGGGGTGGAATGTAGCAAAATTTTCTCTCAATTTGTTCCAGTTTTGAGAATACATTTCTTGAAAGGGGAAGGAGGGGGCAAAATATATTAAAACAGTTCAAGACCGTTTACTTCAAGTGTTTTTCCTATTCTTGGGCAGTTGAGTTACTTTGCCTGTCAGTACA
Organism: Holothuria glaberrima; assembly: GCA_009936505.3. Classification (NCBI taxonomy): domain Eukaryota; kingdom Metazoa; phylum Echinodermata; class Holothuroidea; order Aspidochirotida; family Holothuriidae; genus Holothuria; species Holothuria glaberrima. Next base: position 11,559 of record WURT03586948.1, read on the forward strand.
CTAACTGTCATACAATAGCAAGTTACAACATTACTTACTTTCACACTTAATGCACTAAAATTACGGGTGTACGGTAATTTCTCCTTGTACTCAGAGAAAATGTCCTCATGTAGCCAGACAAGATGCGGAAGGGGAGGGGATAGTTTCCAGGGAAGACAAGATATTTTTTAGGGGGCAAAATGATGTATGTCGGCTAAGAGGTAACTTCGTTGTCAGAAAATTTTCTAGGGACAAGAATTTTAATAGGAGTCGTCACCACTAGTCCCCTTGACTACGGGTCTAATGCATTGTGAATTAATTAAAATATATTTACCTAAATTTATTTAAAGGAACTATTTTACGTGCGTAGTTGCAATTTCACAATTCATTTTTCTTTACATGTAGTACCAAAAAGAATTAATATTTTCCACAGTCTCACTAAACAGAACGAAAAAAGAAAATGTTTGAAATATATATTGTAAAATCAAAATTCGTATATGAACTCAACTTGAAAATATTTTTGTTCAGGATTTTTTTATTTGTAAACGGACCTTTTTAAAATAAGGGAAAAGAAGCCTTCTATGTAATATTTAGCATTTTGCATAGCTTTTTTTCTATTATACCACAATAATTAACCTTTCGAACTTGGTAATTTTTCTTCATTTTTTCTTCAAATAATATCCTCCTGAAAAAACCTAACGATTCAGCATAATTTGCGGTACTTCCCTCAGAGGCATATTTATATACTATTTGAATGATGTCTCTTAAATACAAATGTTATGTTAGAAATGGACCAAGCATTTGCATCTAACTTGTCTTAATATGTCAATTGACAAATTAAAGAGTAACGTATGTGTGACATAAAACAAACCTTGTTTTTAACGAGCAGAATAATTATCAAAATCATTGTTACCGAGCTTAAGAAAGGTTGAACTCGGCAGTCAGGGGTAAAAGTGTGTAAAATTGATACAGATCTGATTTTTAGGACAAACAGTTTCGTCCCCCACCTTTCTCCCTGCAGTGCAACTTTTTATTTATTTTAAAGACGTGTATTAACAGCGTTAAGATTACAAACCACATTTCCAACAATTCTCCCCACTAGGTTATATCGTTTGGACTAAACAAAGACTGGCATGATCTTATTTCCACCCAAAGTATATTGATGTAAATAAGACATTTGAAAGCAGCAGGAGACTTTCTTTAAATGATAGGTGCATTTGCCCTAAGTTTAGCAATGGGAACGTTTCCATTCAATAATTAAGATGTTGTTACCCCTCCCCCACTTTTCAGGATAAATCTGCTTCCAGAAATATGTTAGGTTAACTATAGATAATTTTATCGCCAATCTTTAATATCTGTTTTGAAAAGGGTCTGAAGCACCAAGGAGGATCTTTCTAAGTACGGAGGAAAACTATGTTAAAAGATCTCAGTGGTAATTCTGAATCAAAATATGCTTCAGGCCATAAGCGTACGACGCCGTGAAGGGGGCATATGCCCTCCCAATTAGGGCAAAAATAGTGGATCCATTCTGGCAAATGAGACAGCCAAGAAAATTAATTATGCCCTTTATGTGGGTTATGACAACTCTCTAATCTGCGCAAGTACACATGCCTATTCTTTGAATTGTAAGCATCAAGTTGAAAGTTACAGAACATCTCATCTGGTCCGAATGATTGATATCTTTGGAGAAGGAAGGGGCGAGATTTCTTCTGAAAATATAGTTGTACAATTCAGAAACCTCTCTATTGTTTGATCAGCTAATGTTTAGCCTGTTCAACGATTTATTATGACAACCGACACAGCGCTATCAAGTTCGGGCAAATTGGTTCGAAACTCGGGCAAAAATTATCCCTGCCCCCCCCCCAAGAAATATTGACCCCTGTACGCCTATGCTTCAGGCAATCAAATGCGCGATTTAAAGCTGCTTGATGCAGGTATTTCCAATTCTCAAAGATCCCCTTTAAAAGTAACAAATATGCACAACGGTTATTAAACACTTGTTCTCATTTAACATCATATGATTCTCTTCTGTATAGTGAATTTATTAAAGAGGACATGCATATTCATCGAAAACATTTGCAATAATCCACCAGACAATCAGCCAGATAATTGTAGAGGACGGACGTGCATGTTTTACTCACTTAATTCCTTCTCTAATTCCTGTCATTTTAACACTCCCCATTCTGATCGATGCACGTTAACACTTTAACGGATAAGTTTCTGTCAATAAGAAGGACACGTACTGTAGTCCTGATTGTCTTAGACACGCAGTTGCCGGGCTGCTGATCTTTAGTTATCGAGTGATTGTAACTTGCCATCACAATAATTATCGTTGGTGTTTAAAAAGCTGGAAACTATCCGATCTGTCTTTGTAAGCAATCTTTGGTTTCTCAAGACGAGATAATGGTCAGGTAAGGTCATCGTTTAGAAAAGTATTCACCTTTTCGGTGATTTAATGAGCTGGACTTTCCTTTACGGACAATGATCTCCTGCTCGGCCTTCGGTTGAGTCTCGAAGAAAGGTCCTTCCTGCAATGTCTTAAAGTAAAACCCTAGTGAACAAATTGAAGAATTTACTCTTCTTTGTTAAAACAGAAGTGACAACCTACTTTTTCATTTCTTTCGTATTTCTTTACTCTTGACAGGAATCTTCACAGAGTGTAATCCGGGTACTTTCAGTCAGCAACAAGACCAGTTAGAAGAATCAGGGAGCTGTCTCTTTACAGCTCCCTGGAAGAATCGACTTTTATAACGTTTAATTTCGATGTTTCAAGGATTAAAATTATCTATTAAACACTCTTAGTCAAGTACATTTCCCTTGACCCTTTAAGGTGACAAAGTGAAATATTTTATCACGTAAACAAATTAACGGATTATTCTTCTGTCAAAATGAGTTTGTCATTTTCAATCGATCGCATAATGGGGTTTCAAAGTGGAAAGCAAAAGAGTGTCAATGAATCAAAATTTCGAAGTAGAAAGTTGGAAGTAGAAGCTTCTCCAAAACGAGAATTATCTAAAGATGAGTATCAAATTCAAACTCAAAGAAGAAACTCTGACGTGTCATCAAGCTATATTCACTCAAGGTGTTCTGTTATTCAACAACAGCCAACCGGTACGCCCATGCCAATACTGTTCCCTTCATCTCCACCATTAGTTCACCGTGGCATACTGGGCTCTTTTCAAGGCAAATGCCCATATTTTGATACCAGTGCAACTGTGATGCCCTTAGTTACTTCACCACCAGCATTGATTCATCCCAATGGGAAGTTGGCTGGGCCTGCCCTTAGCGCAGACCTACTCGATTGCTTCTTCTACCCATCAGCAAATGTCGGATCAACCAACGAGAACTTAGTCTCCGCATTGACCTCTGAACCTCGGTCTCATCCAATACTGGCAAGTGCTTTTCACCAGTTGCTACCTACTTCACCACCTGACGTAAGCAATGACGTAGGTCTCTCTCGTGCATTGCCCCCAAGACGCTCAAATGTATCCCTCCCAAATCCAATGTTATCGTCAAGGGATCGACCTAAAAGTACGAGTGCAAATTTATTCACCAAAAGCGGATGCGCTTCTGGATCACCGAGAGCAAAGACTTCGAGAAAAGGTGACTCCAAGCAAAAGACATTTGTTTGTCCCGAGTGCGGCAAAGTATTCAATGCTCATTACAACCTCACAAGACACATGCCAGTCCATACTGGTGCCCGGCCGTTCGTATGTAAAGTCTGTGGTAAAGGATTTCGACAGGCTAGTACTTTGTGTCGTCATAAGATAATTCACACTAACGATAAGCCTCATAAGTGTCATGAATGTGGAAAAGCGTTCAATAGAAGCTCAACTCTGAATACTCATTTACGTATTCACGCAAATTTTAAACCATACATATGTGAATATTGTGGCAAAGGCTTTCACCAAAAAGGTAATTATAAAAACCATAAATTAACACACAGTGGTGAAAAAGCATACAAATGTCAAATTTGCCAGAAAGCGTTCCACCAAGTCTACAATTTGACATTTCACATGCATACTCACAGGGACAAGAAACCCTTTACCTGTCAAGTTTGTGGTAAGGGGTTCTGCCGAAATTTCGATCTCAAGAAGCACATGCGCAAATTACACGATACGCAAAAGAGTGAACGCGAAAGGACTTTGTCACAAAATGCGGACATGAGCAGCGATAGAAATCAGATCAAGGTAAAGGGCGTGGACGGAATCTCTCAAGCACGATCGTAATATGAGAAGATATCTTTTGGAAAAATTAGTTAATGTTCAAGCACTTATTGTGTGTGAAAACCGAGATATGGTATATTTCAGTTTATTAAAAACATTTTTTTCGTGTCAACGAAACGAACATATTAATATTGTACTGTCCCTTGTATACATGTCTAAATGAACTTAATCATGTTGCATCAAATGAAAGTATTCGCTGATTTTCTAAATCGTTTAAATGTATCATTTCAAACCTAGCACTTTGATCGCTCAGTTTTTAACATTATATTGACCTTGTAAAAGGATAGGATCCTAATAAATTAATGACTCTTTGTGTTCTTACTTAACTGCATTTATAAAGGTGAAAAGCATCCGTATGGGTTTAAGACTGTTGAGATTCGTTGATCTTGATAAAGGAGTGCAATAGCAAAACGGATATCACAACGAGTAAATGACACGACAAGTAGGTGTCAGTTGAGCAGATAAATGAGTAAAAGTCCAAATGTTAAGTTTTCATTTTGTAGGGAGAATTGTAGAGAGTTCAAAAGTTATTATATGGATGGAAAAATAAAAGTTGGTTTTTGTCAGAATATGGTGCAGAATTGTTTTGTAGATTTCGGGGTGCTTGATTTTTTAATGAATGAATGAACGGAATTGGCCTATTCTGGCTTTAACACTTCTTTTAAGGTAAAGAGCAGTCAATGGGGCGGCAGCAATGGGGAAAGGGTGGGTGGGGAACATCAACATCGGAATGTGGTACTGAAAAGGGCTGGAAGGCTAGTGGCGTTCCTAAACTTTAAGGAAAGTTCTATATATTTCATTGTCTAAAATGTCAAGTGGTGCAATATTTTACATAATTTTCATATAAACTGGTTTTCTGATTCATTTTAATATTTCAAATGGCGACTTTTTTTGGAGGGAACTCCCCTCATGTCCCCGTGGTGAGATGCCTGCTCACGGAACCATCCGTACTTCACAAAGGATCTTATTTAGACATAGGCTATGCATGGTACTATGACCTGGGTGTTCACTGTCAAACTTTCTAAAAACTTGTTTTTATACTGCAGTTTTACGTTTTGCTTGTTTTCAAATCTTCGTTGAAACGTCTCGTTCGGACGAATTCATGGCTACTACAAGCTGGCTACATCAGTCTCAAACACTGACTGTCTCAGTCGAAAATATGTTACCTCACATAAAAAGTGGAATAAAGAATAATATTACTTTCGATGCAATCATTCATCTGTGATAGCATAGAGCTAGCCACGCTTGCATAAATTCACAAACGTGAAAACGTAGTAAATGTAAATGAAAGGAAAAAAGAACTTTCTTGCGTGCTATTAATATTGAAAGTTCGTCATAAGATATGAAATATCGATTATGTATGTATTAAAGGCTATATAGATACGAAATGTACATATAGTGAAATGATTGGTTTGAATTTGCTATCGAGAGACGTTTATGCAGTTTCAATTTTTCCTTTTATTTCCTATGATATCTTGAAATATAGATGAAAATAAAAAATTCTGAAAATAATAATCAAAAACTCTCTTTCACAACATGATTTACGGCAAAAGGTCGACTTACCCTCAAAAGTCACATTAAAAAAAAAAAAAAGAACAAAGCAATCACAACGTTTTTGGTGTCTTGGCTACGACTTTAAACTTTGCATGAACTAATCGGATAATAAGAAATGGTTCATGCTACACAGAACCAGTGATAAAATAATTCGGGAAGATATTTTTCCTCGGGATTGATTTGCGAAATTCCGGGAGAGATCTATTCAAGAGCTACCGGCATGCACGTATCAAGGACGAATATAAAGAAGCTAAGTAGTGTGGATCCTTGGTTAACATTATCTAAATCTAGCTATTGCACAGGGGTGGCGAAAGGGGTAGGGGGTTAGTCCCCCGTCGGGGAGGCCGTCCCCCTCCCCGTCGGGGATATTTTCTAATTTTGTCAGGGAGCTTAATCCGTACACGACATAATATATAATTCCAGCGACCTTCAGTCGCCCGACGACCTGCTTGATCTTGCTCATAGGAAAGGCAGATTCTTCAACGAGGACCCCAATTTTTTAATTTTCCTTGCAAAAACTCAACTTTTTCATATTTTCTTCAATAACACTCCAAAATTTTCAAATTTTTGTCAAAAAGGCTAAACTTTTTCGGTGTACTCCCCGCGCCCAAACTTTACCTTTGCAAGTTCTTTTGGCAACTCGTCGTTGCCGGGGCATAGGGTTGATGCCCCCTGTCGGGGAGCTTGGTGCCCCGGTCGGGCAAATATTGGCCCCATCCCTAGTATTGCATCTGTTTTATATGTGCAAGGCTTGCGCATAGTTTTCAAAGTTCAGTTTTCAGGTTCAGGTTTTAAGTATTTCTTAATTTAACACTCACATGAACAGTTTCAAAAAGTTTAATTATTATCTACAAAAGAGTACAATGTGATCACAAAGTGTAGGAGGCATAAAAAAGTAATGCTTGTTCAAGGAAAAGCTCTTAAAAACAAACACACCTTACTACGGATTGAGAAAAAAGCTGAATAAAATGAATATGTGTGTACAAACAAGGACCTGGCTCAATCCTCTTATATTTTCTTCCTAAAAATTATTTTTCCTTTCTTTTTCCTTTTTTTTTTTTTTGGTTCACATCTGGCTCCCCTTCTCTCCCCTTTGGCTATACACAACTTACTGTTTTAACAAGCTTTTCAAGAAAAAGGCGCAACGTCAATTATTCTCTATGACTGGACTTTCAAATCACTTTTTCTTCAAAAGTACCATTGTAATAATGCTCAGAAAGTCACAGACTATTAGTAAAGTGGAATAAATTGCTGGCCTGGTACCAGAGGTTACAAAAGCATTTACGATACCCAAAGCACCACCAGTATTCCATATAGGATCAATGTGCGTATATACTTCTGCTGCTGCTGCTCGATTTGATCCAAACCCCTCATTCACAGAAGCTGTAGAAGCCTCTCAGCTCCTTACCTGTCACTTAACAAAGACGAAGCAATAAAAGAGAACAAAGAGAACCACACCATGAGGATAGCTGAAGGATAAAAATGGTCCTAATCTTACATTGTGAACTGATCGTCGCTGTTGGACGCTACTCGCTCAGTATAACCTCACAGGGTGATCAACCTCACTGTCTTTTCCATGCTTTCAAAAATCGAACAAGGATGGTAGCCTTTAAAAGATCGTCAAACATTCCTAAATCATCCTGAAACGTATTACATACTTTACAGACGTAAAACACGAGTATTGAACAAGCTCAGTTCAACTTTAAAAAAATGTAGCTACGCAACGTGTAAAAGCTTAATTGTTTGGCATAAAGTTTGTTTTGAGTTTGCGAACATAAAGTAACGTATGTGTTTAAAAGCAACTGTTTCGAGAAGAAAGTTATAGACTGACGAAACATTACTATTTTAGTATTTTTCATCGCTACAGTGGACATATTTACTGTTTTTTTTTTTGTGCAAGCTGGCAAACATTTAATTTACCTCGAAGTGCCGGTGCAGCCATTGGCAGATTTAAATGGGACCGAACAGCCATCATATCTTGGTCCCCACGCCCTAATACGGATATAAGTCATACAACATTACAATATCATCAATCAATTCTTGACCATCAGATCATATTTTCAAACTTGCGGCATTCATTGTTTGGAGACAGGACTTGTCATGTCTTGTAGTCTGTCAACTAGTTATAACATAACATAAATCAAAAGTGGAGAAAATTGCAATGGAACTAGCAATTATCCAATGCCCTGCATTCTTACCGTTTTAAGGCTCCGTGCACCATAGAACCGTCCCTACGTACAGGATGGCCTAAGCCGTCTGGTGAAATTGCATTACTTTTCATACCAGCACTGCTGACTAACGACATGTATTTTACAAAGCTTAGCTTTAATTACTATAAAGGGAATGATCTCACTCAATTTCTTTAAATGGCCCTGATATTAAGTGCCCGGGCCCGACACGTTGTTCAATACTGTTCAATTGGCCACACTTATACAGCTACAAAGTTTAAAGCCCCTGCCGTCTATGAACGTTACGTACGAGATCGTCCAGTTGTTTTTTCGATTGATAACCATACAGATAATGAGGCATGTATACCAGGTGGGCCTAGTAAATCCTGTTCCTGTCCGTTAATTAACGTCAGGGACAAGATGGATCCTATAAACATCCGTATCATATAGATGCGAGGACGATATAATTGTTGTCACATTAATGAAAGAGAAGTGTTGGTTCATTTAAACGACTGTGAATTAAATACAATGGTGGATAGAAAAACGATCGAAAAAATCTGTATGGTTGAGAAGACAGATTGGATGATAAAAATGTCAGGAAAGATCAGCAATCAATTCACCTGAAAGATGTTTATTTTTCGTTGTTCAGGAGCTCCAGTGACGCTCCCCAAAAGATAAAATGGCTACAAATTGACCAATCGAGTGGAAACAGTTTAAAGGGGCTGTTGCATCACCCAAAACCTAATTTGGAATATCCCAATATTTCTATTTACAATCGGTGACTGTACTTTGATTGTCATACATGCACTCAAACAAGAGCATCACTCCAATTGGGCAAAGATGACTTGTGCAGTCAGAAGTTTAACCAAATGCTGCAAGCAGCTCAAGCCCAGAGTTTTTGGGTATGGTCGAAAGCAATTTAAACTTAGCTAAGGCTGCTGTAGCTTTTTCTCCTAGGATGTATCGCACTGATGTTTAATTAGAAAAGGAGCTAGCCTAGAAGTCAACTTGCTTGAGAATTTTTTTTTTAAATTTTGCTGTTTGGGGAGAGATTTGTTGCCTTGTAACTAACTACAATCTGTTAGCTACTACAGAAGGCAGTAGAATATCCTGATGCAGAGTAAGTTTCAACATCATCGAGCCGATTTAGTTCTTATATATCTTATATATATA
>WURT03587059.1:0-20656 GCA_009936505.3 Holothuria glaberrima
CGTTCAGCATTTGAACACTATGCGTTCAGCATTTGAACACTATGCGTTCAGCATTTGAACACTTTCCGTTCAGTATTTGAACACTACACTCTTCATGCGTTCAAATACGGTAAGTGTTCAAATAGGCGCCCGGCGTTCAAAAATGGAGAAAAAGTTCAGGATCTTCTAGCATTCAAAATGTGCTTCGAACGCTCAAGATGCGTTCCAGTGGCGTACCCAGGATTTTTGTCAAGGGGGTCATACAGTATGTTGTGTGATCGCCAGCCGGGGGGTTTAAGGGGAGGGTGTCCCCCTCCTCTTTGAAAATTTTTGAAAAATTAGGTGTTATTACATGCAATCTGGTGCCACATTTTGAAGTAGAATTTGTGTTAAAAAGATTTACGTATTTTTACGAACTAAATAGAAAAAGTGGCATCAGTGAGTGGGGAATGGCTGAATGCGCCCTGCTTTAGCCACTGATGCGTTCTTTATCTGTTACATTTTGGTGTTAAAATGGTGAACGTCTGAGTTTGCAGTGAAGGGAAGACACGCGAGGCACGCATTATTTTTCCCAGGATGTTTGTCGGTTAACCGAATATGCAAAATGTGCTTGAAGTCAAGGTTAGGGTTTAGAAAACGGGCCAAGGATACCCTCTCTAGGGGTAATCGGGTGCTGCTGATCCCATAGTGATGATATAAGTGAGGAATAATGTCTAGGTAGTGGTTTTTCAAGAATGTCATATGACCCGTAATAGCGCGATAATACGGAACAGTTTAATTCCCTTTCTTTCCCCGAGTTGCGGACGTGCTCGGTCACTCATACGCGTCCAATTACACCAACGGCCGTTGATACGGCCGTGACATGTATGATCAATTTGCCGACGGGCCTTCAACTTGAATGGGCCAATTAGATAAAGAGCCGAAAATCGAAATAGCCAAGAATAGACTGTCCGCGCTCTACCGTTCTCTCTTTCTCTTTTTTCTTCTTTCCATTCTACGTCTTCCCTTTCACTTATTTTCTTCCCCTTTCCTTCTCTACTTCCCTCTTCTTTTCTCCTTCTCCTCTTTTCTTCGTCTTTTCCTTTCCCTCTCCTCTTTTTGCCAACAGACTGAAAATTTGCCGAAGGCGACCAGATATTGAGGGATGTGACACCCCCACCCACGCTCGCTACGGCCCTGTGCATTGGGTTGGCAATATTTTTAAACCAACATTTATTACATACTGGAAAAAATAAGCAACGTTCAGCCCTTGAATTGAAACGCTTGCCTTCATCTAAGATGTTTTTTGCAAGAACGAATGCCATGTAAGATTTTTATTCCCATTCTTTAGGCCTATTGTTTTTGTAATTTATGTCTTGCATGTTAAACTGTATGTGTGAGTGCCATATATGTCATATTGATAAAACAGAACTTGGTTGAGTAAAACTTTTCAATGGACTTCTTCTTTTGCTTTTGATGTAGATGTTGACAGACAATCAAAGGGATGGCGGGTCTCCCCTTTACTTAGCTGCAGGAAGTGGCGAAAAGGAATTGGTACAATTTTTTCTGGACTACGGTATGTTAAGAGTTTAACAAATGTTGAATCCCGTCATAGTTAAATTGTCTACATAATTTGACGTAAAGTCAAGTCATCCAATGACCCCAGTACGCGAATATTACTTTCATTTGCGAGGTTAAAGGGATTGCACACGGTTGTGTCAGGTTATCACAAATGTTCACCATACTTTGATTTTTAAACAACATTCTTGGTCATAATTTGGCACTGTCGCAACTAATTTTTTTTTTCTTTTTCACTGTCATATCTTTTTAAAGGAGCTGAGGTCAATGAAGTATGTTGGGGAAATAACACTCCTTTGCATGCAGCCTGTGAGAGTAGCAATCTGGATACAGTTGACTTACTTCTGCAAAAACAAGCAGAGGTGAACAGTCGGAACACAGACAAGATGACTCCATTGCATAAAGCTTGTGAGAAGAACAGACCCGAAATTGTAAAATTCCTGTTGCAAAAGTACAGTATTGTATATTTTATTTAGCCAATAGCCTACAATAAAACTATAAAGATGACCTCATTTTATCACTTACAAATTTCCTTAGCTAGAATTTGTAAAACTGATGAAAAATACTCTGATTTTCGTTTAACGTGCAGAAACAGAAAGTCGGTGTGTGTGTTTTCAAATTTGATGTATTCATTAGCCTTTTGGACCACTTATTATTGAGGTATTTGAGCGCTTCCACCTAAAATTTGTAGGCCCGTGTGCCTGTTAACAGGTAGGATAGCTTTTATTGTTCACAACAATAGCAGATTTCCTGCTAAGAGGGGACTGCAGTCCTGGGGCTCATACTCAAATGGCTGTGTTTGTGTGTCAGTACGTTTTCGTGTAATATCACCTGGGATCAGAGCTTCGACTCGTGCTAAGAATGCATTGCACATCTTTGGAGAGGTTCCCGGATGAAATATCGGTAGAGCCACTTGAAAAGTTTTGCGAGTTAAACTTGTTCTCTTCACATCCAGGATTGGGAGCGATTCGTTATCGACTGCCTCGTTATACTCTGTGCAATCGTCAGAAATAGTAAACCTGATATAGAGTCCTCAGTAAACCTAAGTGTCTTTTATAACTCGGAATACCTCAAAACAATTTAAATATTGAATTTATAAATTAAATTAAATTATGACTGACAAGCAGCATCGTAATAGTCATAATTCTCCGACTAAAACTGTAAAAGAGATGTATTTAAATCTCCATACTGTTTTTCAAATTATTATAGAGCAGTAACCTTTATTTGAACCGATTTAAGGTATATCTGAAGTCGTAAATTACATAAAAAATAGTTTTAAACTTGAAGCAAAGAACATATTGGTCTAAACTTCCATCTCCAAAAGGTGTCTCTGTGCTGAGGTATGGAACAATACAGGTCTTTGCTCAATGGAAAATAGTGTTTCGTTAAATGAAATTTGTGAAGTCACTTTTGCCCTATACTTAGATTAAAATTTTTGTTTGTCCTTTTTTCCTAATTTTCTGAGGCATTGCATTTTGTTTCAAAATGTGATACACACCGTTTATTTTTGTAGAATATATTTACTATTCTTGCTCTCTTCTTACAACATACTTACCATAAAAGGGTACGTTTTCCAAGTCGAATTAACATTTGGAGTTGGAAAGGAAACAAAAAGAGACAATGAGTTTCACAAGAGGATTATCACAAATAATTAGAAACTTGATCGGCTTCTTCGATTTAAGCGAATAAAATTTCAACGTTTTACATCTCAGCAACTGAATAAGCAATATAGATGGGGGAGGTACCTTTTTTAATCATTTTATAATATCAATCATTTTTTATTCTTGTTAACAAACATTCTTGTAACTGTAGACTTAAGTAAACTTCAACTGAGATAATGAAAGATATTATGGTCTGAAATAATCATGGTGTGTTTGTTTATTATCATGGTTTAGAGCAAGTAATCTACTTAATCCCCCAACTTCAATGAGTATTGTTAGTTCAAGAGCGCAAGGACAGATCCAAGGGAGGGGTCCAAGGGGTCCGGACCCCCTTTACGACGTGCAAAGTGGCCCGGACCCCCTTTTTCAGGAGTAAAAATACCCGGAGAGAAATTACGGCAGTCGTAGTTGCTCTTCCGTATTCAAAGGAAGTAGCCTGCTGAAATGGCGTAATAATAAAAAACTGCGCCACACCCGTTACGTTGTCAGTCAAAGGTCATTCAACAGTATCAGCAAAGTGTTTTCCTATTTCGCTATTATGAAAATATCAAAAGCAAGGTAGAAACCAGTTGTTTTGACAATGCCGTATAAAAATATGTGTCTCCTTATTTGATTTTCAAGGGACATAGTGATATTCTATAGATAACATATCAACATAACCATGTGTGCTAAATATGAAGCATGGGGCATGGGGCATCAATTGAAACACTTGACCAATATATTCGCTTTTTTTCGTTAACTGCTGCCGCCTTACACACAGGGTTATAAATGGAAATTTATTATTTTTCTTATTTTGGTGTGGAACTATTCTGATGATCTCTTTTTTTTTTCTTCTTCTTTTTTTTTTTTTTTTTTGCTGTCTGTTCTTAAAATGTTGGTGTTTAATAGCCTGTTTCTGCGAAACTTGTGTTTGCCTTTCCACGTTGCCATGTTATACCACTAAATATGCAGGGTTCAACTGCAATTGGCCTACATGAATATCATGAACTGGCCGGTTAACTGAATGCAATGTATAAATACTGTGCTTAGCGACTGCGTGGATTCCACGAACAAATGAGACCCTACGGAAATCTATGACCTTAGCTTATACCAAAGGCAATACAAATTTTATTAACGAATGTTTATCCGCAACTTGCCTGAGAAGTGAAGGCTTGAGAAGTGGCATTTCCGGCGATCTAGGAGGTATTTTTAGACATATTTTATACAAAAATTTCTTGATCAGCTCATAGGAGTCGGAACAGGAAGAATGGGGGCGTTCCCCCAGTCGAAAAATGAAAATTTTCTAAGTGATCCCAAAAGGCATTTAAGCTATAGATTTCTGTAGGGGTAGGGTGAGGTGTATTTCAACCGAGTGATGAATCTATGGTAATCATTTTTTTAACACAAATGATTTAGAAACTTTCGGAATTTTCGCAAATTCTTCGAAGACTATCAATATTTTCGCACCCTCCAAGCGCTTCAAATCTTACCACGATGTTGTTCTTGTTATCAATATCTTCGGATAGCAACTCCCAGAGAAGCACAGCAGCAAAAGTCAAAAGCTGCTTACGAATTACCAGGTAAAAGACTGGCTTTTGAGTGGCATGTATGTTATTTCGGTAATTGAAAGTGTCTCGATGCAGATTCAGAATGTAGGTTTTGTTATGGAAATCTTATGTAACGAAAAATTTTGGCGCGCTTGGCAAACAAGTGTCACGGTTTGAAACATCTCGTGACCATTATGAAGGTAATTACACATGGTGCCGGTACAATTTGATCACAACTTTAAAAAAAAGGTGAGATTCATCTACAGACATCTGTAAGGGCCTTGCATCAATATGTGATCTTTCAATCTAATTTGTAGTATGATGTGGAAGGTTGGAACTTGAAAGTACGAATTTGCCCAATACATTTTTCAGAAATTTTTACCGAACGCTTCGCCCGCAGCCATTATCGCTATAAATGGTAATCGTAAGTACACTAACGGCTAAAAGGCATTCTGAAACGTGCTTGTTAACCTTTCAACTCTTTTGTTTCCCCTATCAGGGAGGTCTAATATCCCCTTCCTGCATCTCTTCCTCCCGCCCATTCCTTTGCTGGAAGCTGTTCATCTGGATTTTCGTCGGTTCAAAATTAGTAAAAATACGATAGTTGTAAAGTTGGATGTCAATAAGCATTCTGTGGCGTTCTGTAAGCATTTTAGTACCTAAAATACTTAAAAAAAAATTAAAAGGAAAATCTTACTTAAAAGGCAGCATATGTAATACCAATTGCATGTAAGGACACCGAATTTCAAAAGTTTTCAAAGGGGGAGGGAGACACCCCCTACCCTTAAACCCCTTTCCCAGGCCGGAAATCACACAACGTGTTGCATGCCAACCCGTTAGAACGCCAATGTAAGCATTATTTCGTTGCCCCATTTCATGTAATTGTTTTAGAGCTTCCGGGAGGCCCTATACGGGCATCTGCCAGCCTTAGATACCTAGGTAACCTTACAATGCAAAATCAAAAAAGGAAAATTTGGGTAATAGTCAAAGAATGTTTCTGTGGACTCCACTCACGTATTTGGGAGTGAAAACTGTTCCAAATAGAAGGCAGTAAAGGAGCAAAAGAGAGAGAGAGGTCTTCAGTGGTTTTGTTGACAACACATTCTTCTCTTAGACAGCATAGTCTTCTCTTTCATCTAACCAAAACTTAGAATTCACTAAATTATGGACATGTTCCAGTAATAATATATTCAGGCTCAAACTATCCCAAATGTAGCACCATTTTGTATCTAATCAACCTTAAATTAACAAAATTTCTCAAAGGGGAGGGGGTACCCCTCCCCTCAGACCCCTCCCACAGGACGGCACATTTAGGTAGTGAAAGGAATGATTCCCATTGCTGTACACAAACGCAGCCACGTAAGAAAGGATGCAATTCACCAAACATGAGAGTTAAACTGAGGTAGCATTACCACATCATCGTGGTGCACCCAATCACCAGTCTGGCAGCGCCACTGGGTAAGCTACACGCCAACCAGTGATGGCGCTTCACTTAAATTGTATCAAGGATTCGACAATTACGTGGACCCCCCCCCCCCTTTTGGAAAATTCTGGATCCGCTCATGGTGTGAAGACTTAACTCTAAACACCGAACCGTTGCTATTTTATGAGCATCGTAATTAAGGATTATCCAACTATTTTCTTCTTTAAATAACAAAGACATCCTCGTCATAGTGAATATTTGTTCAGGTACATTTACTGCTAGTGAAAACTCTGTAAGTCAAAATCAACATTTTAAAGTTTAAGTTATACATCCAAAATATTTTAACCAGGTTATTGGTGGATAATCAGTGACCAAGATCCTGGTTATTTAACGAGGCTATTTTTAGAACGTAAAACGACAATAGTTAGGACATTCTTACATACTCATAATTTCCTGTTTATTCGAATGAGTAAATAATTGTGCCTTTTAAAGTTACATTACTGGAAACCTGTTTGGTTCAGAGCATGTGCAGAAATACCAAGAAAATATGAGTGCAGGTTAGGATATTCACGTCTACATCCTTGCGCGATCGCACGCTGAAAGTAGTCGATTTAGAATCTTTTTCCTTTAATTGGGACGACAGTGTTAGCAGGCTCTCTCAACCCTTTTATTAACCAGTCGTTATGTCATTTGTTTGGAAACATGACTAAATCTACTAGCTAAATCAAAGTGATATTGCCTGTCTGTAAACCTTGTAGGGTAAAGTCACATTCAGTTGAACACTTTTGACTTATATTACTACCCACATTTAAGTTTTACCGCCTGATAGGGGTAGGAAGGAGGCTAGAGAAAAAAAGAAAACAGACGAAAAATCCATATTGGTCTCTTACATTCAGAATGATATTTACCTTCAGTTAAATCTTTGTTTCATTGCAGAGGAGCAGATATTGAAAGTGAAGATATACATGGGTTTACTCCCTTGCTAACAGCAGCAAAGGCGGGACAGACTGCAAACATCGATGTGCTCATTCAGAACAATGTCAATATTAAAGCAACAGACAAAACTAAAAAGACAGTAATCATTTGGGCGGCTGAAGAACAGAATATTGAGGCATTACAGGTATTAAACAACATCGGGACTCATGAACAGCTCAAAAAAGACCCACCTGTGAGCTGGTCAAAACGTGAAGATATTGGCAACGTTATCTACACTGCCGCTCACAGGGTTAATAACATCATAAATCCCTTTATACACTATAGTTGTTTACATCGAAAGTTGCAAATCAACCAGGATTCTGTTTCGTAAAACATATTCATCCAAGTGAAATCAAGTAGTAAAATGTCCTAAAGTCATAAATGTACTGATAGAGAACTCACAGCTTCTGTGCCGTTCATTTGTTTGTACGGTGATATGGTGCTTACATAATTCCTTTTACTGACAGGGAGCAAGGCCTCTTCTTGCATTCCAGACCTCTCCACAATAACACCATGATTTTGATACATTGTAAGCTTTCATAATCTAGAGTTGATTATATTTTAAGTACTACGTTAACCAATACTTCAGTGCACTTTCATATTTTCTATATTTATATATAAAACATCAGGCTTTTGAAAATTATCTTTGCGTGGTGTCTTTATACAAGAAATTCGGAAGACTTATTTGCAGGATATAACTTTCATTCTATCTGTCTGTCTGTAGTCCTCTTCTAAAAGTGTTCGTGTAAACTACATTTTTACTACCCTCTGTTTCCCAAGTCCTGTTGTGCAGAAATCAACAAGAAGGTAATCCATGGAACTGCATATCTCCAAATTCCCTCAATATTCTCTACATATCCTGTGATAAATGAAATTTCTGAACATACTGATGTAAATAATATTAGACCAAAGACCATTTTTAGGTCATTTGAACTTTGATGTTTAAGTTTAACGTTTGAGGGCCAAGAAGCCAATTGGCTCATTAACGACCAGAATGAGAGAGGATGAACACCGGCGAGATTTGCCTTCTCTTTTCGACTAGTTCCCAGAGGTAAACGAGGCAGGGGTGTACTAATCGCTCCCAATCCTGCTCCCGGGACCACCATTTAATGTCCCTATCCGACAGACGTGAGTGTATCCCCAGTCTTTAGCCACTTTTCCAAAGGCTGAGAGGAGTGGAGGTTCCTTGCTCTGCACCACTGCTCAACAGCTGAATCGAGCAAGGCTCACAACTTCCTGAGTCGGACAACTTCCTGAATCGGACAACTTCCTGAAACGGACAAACAGATACCCAATTAAAATACACCAGCTTTAATAACCTTTGGTCTAATCTCATCCCTTAGCACCTGGAAAGCACTACTTTAAATTATACCTCATCATTCTATTAATATCATATTGTTTAATGATAATAAGCAAAGCATTGCTTAAAACAATTTTGCATAGTTTTACTTGTAACCTTGGACCTATGATATCATCAATAATGTATTCACAAGTTTGTATGGTCAGACACCTACCGCATCAAGTGTGGCCCTTTCTGGCCTACGATTTAGGAACAGTTTCCGCAAGAAAGATGCGAAAGCTTTGACCTTTATTTGAGCTTTGGCCTTGATCCTTTGCAGCCTTGAAGGGTTTCAGAATTTTTCTCATCATTCTCTACCTATGATGTTGTACCACTTTCAATATCTTGATAAGCAAATGAAGGCTGGAAAACATTTTTATATTTCTTGACTTTTGTATGATGGCGTCATCAATTAGTCATTTTCTTCCTAGACATGTACCTACCTACCAAATTTAAACTTGATTACAATTTCGTTTAGGAAAAGTTTGCGACACAGTTTTTACTTACACGCACACGCAAACGCACATCCTGTAGCGCACTCACAGGGATTGTTACATTTTCCATGTTACTGGTGAATCAGAATAACTCATCTCCGTATACATTTCATGATGGGAGATAAGATATTAAAAGTTGTTGAACGCAAACGTCGATGTAGTTAAATGACTTGTCTTAAGTAGAACACCACAATTTTTTTTCAAAGATACCATTGAAACTCTCCAGATGGTCTGAAATGGTCTAGTTTAGGGCCTCTCATATTCTTTTCTTACTAAATATGAATGTGCTTGGTCTTTATGTTCTTGGTAAGGACATGCTCAGCATAATCTTCACTTTGGACCCTTTAATCTCTGAAATTTCAGAGTTTCTATTCTGCATGACTACTCAAATAACTATTTTTACTGACTTATAACTGGTCGTGTGCTTTTTGTCCATAAACGTTTGATTAAGTGAACTACACCTGCAGGGATTCTTCTGCTTTTGTAGTTTTCAGACATCACGTCACGGTCTATGTCTTACAAGTTACCGTAACCGTAAGTTTTCAATTTTTTCATATCACCAAGATCCTCTTGAAACATGAAAATGCCGAAGTCGTGCTTGCTGCTAAAGAGAAACGAAAAGGCAACACAGCTCTCCACATTGCCAGTGAGAAGGGTTTCCTGGAAATTGTCAAGGTACAGTCGTTTTTCTTTCAAAAGTATCGTTGGGATATTGTATGGTCGTACTTTACAATAATTTCTTTAATGTCATTACCACACTGGTTTGGTGTGATGAGGAAAGACTTTTTCAAAATGACCTAAAACCTTTCTTTACGGCTCCACTCCGTGAAATTATGGGAAAATATTAATCGATCTCAGAGTACACTGCATTTATTAATACTTAAGAGTCAGTTATTTGATGTGAAAATAGTGATCACTTTAATGTAGTAAATGATCGCGTACTTAAACTCAAGATATGCTGGAATCTTTAGCTTCCCCTTTTCTCTACAGTTGTTGCTGAGTTCTAAGGCAACTATGTATGCCAAAAATAAAGATCAAAATACACCAGTTCGACTAGCAATCCAGAATGGCCATGTGCAGTAAGTATTGTAAGCATCTATTATCTCGACACGAGACTGCTGCTACAATATTTGTTAAATGCATTACACAAATACATAACTTATGTGCTTCGAACTGAATGCAACGAAGGATTTTGTGCATCTCGAACAATTTCCATCTTTTATCTTTTTATGTCCTTGTCTGCCATCATTGTCAAACTTAAAAAATACCATCAAAGAAACTTTCGACCTATCATTCCAGGTGTATTTTGGAGTTTGTAAAACAAGACAGCAGTTTTGTCAACGATGAAGATGAAAACTTTAACACTCCTCTCCACCTAGCAGCATCTGCTGGTCACTCCAGTGCTGTGAAGGTTTTGATTGATGCAGGAGCAGACTTACGAGCTAGGTACGGAACAGTGTGACATTGCATATGTTGTGATTGATTTTTGCTCCATTTTGCCTCATGGAAATATATGGAACGACACATAAAGAGTTTGGTACATTACTTTCAAAATAGATCATTGGAAGAATTTACAAGTTAATTCAAAAACGATTTAAAAAGAGCAACTTAGTCGACTGAGCTTATAGTGCCGACTTAAATATTTTGCAGTGGGCAGTGGCTCCTTGGCTAAATGTTTTCCGGAATTGTTCTCCAAACTTTCGTGACCTGTACCGCTACTTTAGAATGTTTTAAAAGCTTTCATTTCTGTTTCCCGTTGGGTAGTAGTATGGTGGTTACAAACATATACACGGGTTTAAACTTTAGAAAGTTATGTTCCACATGTTTATTCCATTTTTACCAGGAATATATCTTTGTGGACTCCGCTGGATTGTGCCGCATCAACGGGATGCGTTGAAAGTGCCACTTTGTTGATAGATGCAGGTTGTCCAATTGACGTTGCTGATAAAGCCAAGGTACTTTGATAAGGTGTAACTTTAGCATACTTCTACACCTGATTCTTCGTTTACACGGGGTTTACTCAAAGTTGGTTGTTTTATGCCTCGTGTATAAATTAGACTGCTATTTTGCCAGTTAAACTGCAGATTTTACTATGTACACATACATATTTTTCGGTAATATATCTCTACTGAATTGCTTTTCTTTTGCTTTTCATTTACCTTCATATCGGGGGGTTCAAGGTAACCCCTCTTCATCTTGCGTCAAAGAATGGTCATGTTGATATGGTTGAACTTCTGTTGGAAAAAAATGCTAATGTGTCTCTGAAGGATTCAAACAATAACAATTGCCTGGATTTAGCGATTGACAGTGGTCACAGGTAAAGACACATGTACCCTTCATGTTGTAACTAATCAGCCGATAAGAATATATCGTGTTCAATGACCGCATTGCGACCTCTTAAAAGTTTCTCTTCTTAAAGTTAACATTGAAACTACATATTAAAAATATCAATTCAGTTTATTATACACTTTTGTAAGTTGAATAACAATTTTAATCATCTCACTTTTCTGCACTGTGAAAAAAAAGAAATTTATTATGTACATAATAACATTTGACATGACAAAAACGGATACTCTTTGTTTTTGCATAGTGTCTAAAAAATGGTATCAGTGGTAGGATATAATGATCATTACATTAAAACAATTATCAATCTGTTTTGTCAATGCTGGGCTGAAATTATTATACAACCATAAATGGAGTTTGCATTACGTTTTGATGATGACCACACGAGTTAAACATCACAGAAGTCTATCGTCATATATAGAGTTTGGAACCATAGCAGAAGTACATCGTAATATAGAGTTCGGAAAGGTTTCAAAGATATTTAATCTTCTTTTTCTCTAAACATTTGCTATCTTTGCATTGTTCTTTTCATTCAGTGATGTTGCTTTGTGTATTGTTCGCCACAAAGACTGGAAAAAAGCAATGTGCTCTGTAAGCACAGATCCTGTAACTGGTATAAAGCAAACACCTTTCAGGAAGTTGATCGAGCTGATGCCAGGTACCTCATATTTTTGGTCCCATGACTACTATAAAAAATTTACGAGCGCAGCTCTTTAGTAAATGTCGGGTGGGATTAATAGTACCTCGAAAAATTCCAGTGTTATAATTTTTTTACATAAGATACTGTAGGCCTACCGAAGAAGAGGGCGAAAATCAAAATTTCTCCGAAGGGTTTCTGCTGGGAAGAGAAGACATGTCTTCTGAAAGGACTTTAACCATATCTTGACCAAACTGCCACCTTCTATGCTCTTAAACATGTGTGCGCATGTGTAGCTCGTTCTAGACTTGTTTAAATGAATAAAAAATGCACCATATTCGTAAAACGACCAATTGATACTTGTGTTCCATACATTGGAATGTTTGAAAGTTGGAACGTTTGTTACATTGATAATAATGACATATCACAAAGTCCTACGTAGAAATAATGTAAGATTAGGATGTCTACCATCGGCTCGAACCATCTTTGTACCTTTAAGTACACTTGCAAATTCTCAGGAAGATGCCATTCCACGACCGTTAGTATGGAAATAAAACAAATTTTATGTACTTCAACGTAAATATAAAAAAAATGCTATCCGTTTGGTCATAGTTTGATGTAGGCAAACGATGTAAGTTCAGTTTTACAATACTAAGTAAGATCCAAAGTCTGTCATTGGATAGGACTCAAACAGTGTTTTTCTATTGAATCGTGTCAAACTTATGATCATTGTGATCACCCTGGTAAAATTGGTCGTCAATATGCAAGATTAAAGGTCTGTGGACATGTAATAAATTCAGTTGTTTTACTCAACAAATCCAGATTAAGAACCTATGATCAAAAATCCGTTGGAATTATTTGAATATCATTTACCGTTCCCAAAATAGTTCTCTTCAAAGTTTGACCATTTGTGGGAATTGGTCTTTAGCTATGCAAAAGTATGATGTGGAGTGTTGCACAGTGTCTGTTTTTTTCTTTTATTCCTTTATAAATTATCTGTTAATTACTTAATAGCTAGTTTCTAGTTTGGTGTTTAACGTGGATATTTTCAAAGAACTAAATAGCTACTTCCAAAATTAACCCCTCCGGGTATTCCAAAATTACAGCTGTCCTTAGAAGAAAGACTAAACTAACAAAGGATAACATTACACCCAACCGACAGGTCCTTCTCTGTACGTCACAAATTTGCATAAGTAACCTATGCTTATTCATGATGTAGGTTAAAAACAGTAATTGTCTTGTAAAATGGACAATATTTGATGGATTTTAATGGGAATTGCAGCTATTTGTATCACTTTTGATACTTTTTTCATCAAACAGGCAACCGTCACATTTACATGTCTACAGACTTTTAACTTCTAACTGGCCTTTCTGTTAATATACCATTTTTATTGAAGAAAAACCTTAAAGGCATTGCGATTTCATACATTTGAATGAGTGGATATGAAAGGTGATGACTTATGCAAATTTGAGACTTTGTAAACAGAGATCCTACCACCACTTTTGACTTTGATTTTGTCTAAAAATACTTTCGTAGATGTTCCATATAATACAAGCTCTGTGCGATTAAAGAAAGTACACTTATGACCGCGGTGAGAGAGGTTCAACTTAGGTTATTCTTGCCTCATTTTTTTCTACATGCAGATGTTGCCGAGGAGGCGTTGAGTGCTTGCCTTATTGAAAATGGCAATCCCAGACACCAAGACTACAGTATTACTTTTAACTATGACCTTCTGGATGACATGTTTAGTTTTAGTACATGGGAGTCTAACTCAAATGGTAAATGTTGTGCTCATATACAATGTCCGATACCAAACATGTAAAAACTAGCGTCTTATACTTCATCATTACTGTGTTTTAAGAGTATATTTGGCAACTAATGTGTTAAGTATCTGTATCAAGTAACTGTCAGAGAAGAGCTAATTATTTTCTTGAAGTCATCTTTGTTGAAATTTGGTGGTAGGTGGTTTGTGAAAATTCATTGAAGTGTGCAAATGCACTAAAGGTCCATACAGTTTTTTATCCATGTGACAAATATCTAGAAACCTTATCCTCTTTTGAATATCCCTAAAGATATAAACTATAAAACATGAAAGTTAAGTTATAACTTGATACCCTTCCTTAAAAGAATCGTGTTGAGATCGTCACAGTTGATGTTAAAGGATAACATTAGAAGTATGTTGCTTTAATGTTATGATTCTGATTTTGCGGCATTACACTTCCTTACCTTAGAGACGATTATTTGTAACTTAATTTACTTTTCAAATAATGCCTGGGGTGTTTATGCAATGTTAAATCCTCTACGGTTGCATTCTGTTTTGTAGCTTATTATGTTATGGTAAATAAGTAGCTGTAATCTGAAAGTCTTAACTAGTTTTGTACCGATATTGCAAATAGCCGATGTTACCAATACCGATATCTCAGTTCTCAGTACCGGCCGATACCGATCTCATACGCATATTTGGTAAAATAAACATTCTGCAACTTACCATAGGGTGCCATCATTTGCGAAAAATGGTGACTTGAAGCAAGTCTGTTATGATTTCATAGAGCCACAACAAATTATGCATTGGCTATGTAGTTCATTATAATCTGTCTCAATAATTTCTTTGATACCATAGGTACTGTCAAGTTTCTGTCTAAACTATTTATTCCTCAGGCTGTAAATTTTTGTTAAGGATGCACAAATTTTTCATTTCATTTTGTAAAAATGAAAAACTGGTCCAAAGAAAACAAAGATATACATTAAAGATTTGTCCTAATGTGGCTCTAATAGGACATTATAGACTTGCTTCAAGTCATCATATGGTGGCACCCTCTCATTGCAATAAATAGCCATATCTCTAGAACGGAACAAGCTACGATAAAGCTGTTTGCTGCTACTTATTAATAATTTTTTGCTTTATCATATGTGCCTACTTAAAAAGCAATATTTCTTTTCCCTTTAAGAGCCTTTAGATGTTGTTGAAGTAAAATATTAGAACATGCATTCAAAAATACTCAAACAGTGTAACATTTTCATTGGTCGATACCAATGTGAATTGTTCCTACACTAGCCTTAACACATTTCCTGTGTATTAATTACTATTTCTGTCATAGAGTAATTGATTCTCTCTCTCAATATCAGACGACGACACATCTGCCTTTGATGAAGACGGACGGTTAAAATCATCCGCAGAACCCTACAGCCATGATAAAGAAACATTAACAAAAAACCATCCCCTTCACATTATGGTAAGTAAAGTGCGTAGATCATTGATATATATATATATATATATATATTGTAAATCCGTTTTTTTTTGTAGGCAGATGATAAATTAACTGAATAGCTCTAGGTTTAATTCATTCTTTTAACATCAAAGTGTTATGATATTTCGCTGTTAAAGCTCTTCCACTTTAGTAGGCTTTTCCTGTTTGAAGTGTTTTCCCTTGTTGCTTTGTTATCATTGTTCATTTTCTCTACAGGTGAGGTCAAGACGCGACAATCTATTAGGACATCCTGTTGTCACCAGTCTTTTAGATCACAAATGGGCCAGCTATGGCAGAGGCTTTTATTACACATCTCTCCTCCTTTACCTCATCTTCCTGAGTTTCTTCACTGGTTTTATTCTCGTCAGTCCGCCTCCCTTTTTTGTCTTCAATAATGCCTCGAAAGGAGCAGCTGTACCTTGGCGTAAAACAGGGAGACAAAGATGGGAAGAAGACATCTCAAAACCAGCTCTCTTCCTTTTTGGCGTTGTTGGTCATTGGATCATCATAGGGTTGTCGTTTCTAAATTTGCTCAAAGAGGTGTATATCACACACAATGTTTGATACAATTATTCCATTTAATTTGGTAAATTTATGAATGTTTGGCTCCAAAATTGTTATATTTATTACTACAGATTGCGTTAATATACATTTGCAAAGTAAGTGGAAGTTGAATGTAAATATCATAGACGACTTAAGAAGAAATTCACCAGAGGCGAAGTAAAGGTAAAAAGTTTACATTTAATACTGAAGGCCTATAAAAGCTCAAAATTTTCAAAAAGCAATTCCACGAATGAGCAGCAATTTATTCCTGTAGAAAACTCCATGCTGTCAATGAAATGTTGCTTTTGGGAAACATTGGTCCTTTTTTTCTCATCCGTGAATAATTTATTAATTTAATTACGGCTTGGCCTGTATAGTAGTGTATTTTGTAATATTCCGTGTAACACTTATTCAAATTTTATTATCTCTATTCCCAATGAACATGCTAGCATGTTAAAAGTCGTTAAAGTTTGGTTAACATGATGAACACCTACCGAAACATTGTTGATTTAAAAACAAACTGGATGATTGCAAAATATATCATCATTAGTTGATGTAAAGAGCAAATATTTAATTCTCGCATTTTAAAGGTTATACAAATGTTAAATGAGAGACTGAGATACATCAGCTGGGAAAATATGTTGGAGTGGTGTCTATACATTCTCACAATACTAGCGGTGTTACCTCTGAATGATGTTACGTATGGTAGTGATCGGGTGGTGCTGCGAGAAGTAAGTACCGTACTGCAATTACATGACACAAGAGCTTTATATTTAGCAATTGGCATGGATCAGAAGATTAAAAGGGTGGTGATTAATTGTGCTTATATTAGCCTTAGTGGTTACTCAACAAATCAACTTTGACCAAAATTTGTTTATAGCTCTACAATTTTCAGTTGTTTACCGATAATCATGTTGTCAGTGACGTGGTTCTCCCATGTTAGAAGCTTATCATTCCTTGTCTAGAATCTTGTAAGATCAAGAGGTCACTACATAGTAGTTATTCCTTCCCGTCTTATTTAATACGTAATGACGTAACTGTCTTATTTCGTTTGTTGTTGTCAAGCAGGACTGGCAGTGGAATTGTGGAGCCTTTGCAATATTCCTTGCGTGGATGAACTTAATTCTGTTCATTCAGAACGTTCCTCAACTTGGAATATATGTGGTCATGTTTACAGGTAATTCACGTATAGGCTCATACCATTTACAGAAGCAGTGTCACGTTTATCAACAAAATTCTAAATTTTTAATTCTCTATACTTTATGATATCCAGCCAAATCAACACACTAGAAAGCAACAGTGTAAGTCTAACGGTTTGAGGATGATGTTAAATTTCATTCAAAAGATTAGTTGTTTCCGTTTTCATAATCTTTACAGCAGTTATACAGTAGTAACACAAAGAACCAGGATATAAGGAACGAATGACTGAAGCAGTTTAAGCTGTACGTAACATGACTCTTTTTTAAGTTAGACCACATCGATAGTTCTGATAGTCTATGCTATGCACGCTAATATCATGTTTTTAAAATATTTACCACATTGCGGGTGTGGGCGTATCTTATGAAATATAGAAGATGGAAAGAGCCAGCGGCGCTTATGCACTGACCAGTGTGGTGAAGTTCAGGAGTTCGCCCCAGAGCCCCTAGTATAGTCTAGATGCAACTCCCCAAAAGAGCTCGGAGGGCGAGACCTTCGCCCTTTGAAAGCTCTGAGTATTTGCGAATTTGTGGGCATATGTTCAAATAAAGCATTTTACTTTTTGCCAATTGTGTTTAACTTACACTAAACAGACCGCAAAATGATGAATCGATAATTATTCTTTACTTTAGGCAAACTTGTAAAACCCCGCCGGTCAATTTGAAGTTGCGCATAGGCATGAGGAGGATGAATATCGCTATCAGTTGTACTGGCCTCAAAACAGCACTACCACTCAAGTTGTCCAACAGGAAACAATATCACAATTATTAACGACGAATGAGAAGAAAGAGTGCAAAAACCGCATTTTAAGTACAGTTTAGAATATTTTACTTCAGATGCGGATTTATTTTGCATATGTTCAAGTGTTGGATACAGACATTTATATAATATTTACAGAATAGAAAATACACTGGACACTAGAAGAAACACGAAATGTTTATCAATGTTAGTGACCATGTAAAATAAACAACTGAAATCAATTTGAAAACAAAATAACAGAAAAAAGTCAGTATTTACAGCAGGAACATACATCAGAAACATGAGGAAAGGGTAGGACAAATAAATACTTAGAAACTGGAGTAACTAATCTTATTAATAAATTTTGAAGCCTCTTTTGAACGACCATAATGACCTTTTATGCTTGATAAAATCAGGTAACTTTTGCCAATGTGTAGCACAAAAACACTTCATTTAGCATTACAAAACTTATCTGTTACACTACATTGTCTACCCTTCCCCGTTTCTTCTTTCCTTCACTAAACGTTTTAGCCCTGAAGCTTGGGTTGTTCTCGTTGCGAGCGAAAACCTCTAAGGGCTTTCTTTGGATGTGGATACTCTGCAACTTGCCGTTAGGGAGGGTGGGTGGTGGTAGGAATTTCCAAAATTAAAATCAGTCTGAATGTTATGTAATTAGGCAGCTATGTACAGTGGGTGCCCCTGAAATGCTTGTAAAATTATAATTCAATTCATTCAACTTAAATAATGTTTTACTTTATTTTGTTTTTTGGAAAGCTTTAAAACAAAACACGAAAATTATAACATAAAGAATATTTTAGTAATATCTGCAAAACTATTAGGGCAATTAATGATGTCTCTTTCACCAAAAAGTGGAGGATGTATTACCCTCGACTCTCGCAAGACATACGAGTATGCCGTTTTAATACGACAAATCTCCTTCCCTCTAGATGTGGTGAAGACCTTCTTAAAATTCTGTATCGTATTCTTCCTATTCGTGGTGTCTTTTGCCATGGCATTTTACACACTGCTTTCGAACCAGGTAAGCTACCCAGGCATGTCGCCTATTACGACATTTTTAATATCTTAAAAGACTTTACAGAAAGTACTTGATACCACGGTCTGACATTCAACAGGCCTATTTTTAATGTCCAAAAACTTTGAATGCATGCTTATAACCCTAACGGTTTCAGGATTGCTAGTTTATTTACAGCCTGTTCAATTTTCCTGGATGAAGACAGTTGTAAAACGTCTCAAACAAAACCTTCATTTTGTAGCATACATGGTGCTTCCCGTACTTGGTACTGGAGAGTGGGCAAATCCCGACGTCTGTCAATCTTACCGTTGATTTACGTTTTGCCAAGTTTCCAAATTTTTGGGGCTATGGAGGGTTCCTCTTTTCTTTCATAGTTTGCTTTCAATTAAATCAATAGCAAAACCACTCCCTTGTCCAAATATACTAGACATGTGAGGCTCCACATTCGTCAATAAAGTCAGAGAATTTTCAGATCCTCAATGGCACAGTTGTTCTCCTGTTTTTTTTTTTGTTTTTTTTTTGTTCTTTTATCGTAAAGTAAGGACATGCTACTATTTCGTAGCAGGTCGAGTTATCAATTTCTCTGACCTTTGATGTAATTTTGCTCTCATTGAGCACGCATTCATATTCCTAAAACGTTGGTAAGCTTGACGCTCTTAAAGGCTACGCAACCCTTCAAGTCAGATCTTCCCTCTAGAACTAGACATTTAACTCGGTTGATCAAGTATCTGTTTTGCTCTAGTATGCTATGTCTTGATATGTTAAAGTATTTTGCTTTTCTGAGTGTACTCTTATCGCCTTTTCGGGACTTTTTCGCCTGTCCTCGTTCAGGAGCTTTTTCACATTTAGGACAAATTGGACATCACCCTTGATTTTCCCCCTTACCTTCCGGATTACCGCATAATTCATTACTTGGTCCCCACTGAGAATTCATTAAGAGTGGTCCTAGAACCTGGAGTAGTTGATATGGATTACATCCATGTGCTTGAAAATACTTGATGTGACGTATGGAGTAGTTCAGTTTATAGCGAGTATGTACTGAGTGTATAACATCTATGTGCTACGTTTCGTCTTTGAAATATTACCTTGTCATTGGTCCGTCTTACAGCAACCGTTTCATCGCATTGGATTTTCCATTGTCAAGACATTTGTGATGATGATTGGAGAGTTTGAATTTGATGCCATCTTCCACTCCCAAGACTACCTCAATGCAATGGAATTAGACGAGGCTTCTGACGAATTCTTTCTAACAAAACTGTTCTACAGTGGTACAACATATACTATCTTCATCCTCTTCGCCATAATAATGTCTATACTGATTATGAACTTACTAGTAAGTCTTTCAGCCTTAGAGTTGCTTTGCATTGATATCGTTAATAATTACAACCTTTTTCCATATCTTTATCTTCATTTTTCGTGCCATGGCTGTAACGACGAGAGGTGGTCCTAAGTTTTAGTCATAAATTAGACAGTACGTTTTGACATTTGACTTGCCTTACTTCAAAACGGCAACTGTTGCAATTTCAGAGGTTACGATGTCGATCTTGTCATGTGATATGTTGGTTGTTTATTAGCCCATCCTTTGAAATTATAAAAATAAAACGATAAGATGTCTTTAAAATAGCGACGGGGCACCATAAAACACAGTGAATGTTAAAGTCCTTATATGAAAACGGAAGATGCCACCTTCGTAGTTTTTTTTTTCTTTTTCCCGTTTATAACGTGAAGCCAGTTTCACTTAAGAATGCTAGTGTCCATGACTTACCTAATTTTTTCATTACCTGAAAGGGTTTTGGACGTGGTATGTTACATTTTGATCCTGCCATGCACTCAAAAGTCTCTGACCTCTGACAGTGTTGGTCGATTTCTCCTTTCAAAAATGAATGAATGAGTTTGTACCAGGATAGACTGAAGCCAAACTCCATCTACTTTTACAATTAGGGTAATGTCTTTTTGCTGATG
>WURT03587170.1:0-20655 GCA_009936505.3 Holothuria glaberrima
TTAAGATCGTTCAAAACTTGAATAGGTTATTTATAGTCCATTATATCTTATATACAACTTTTGCGTGTGCTTATAGGTAGCGCAGGTCGCATGTTTTGAGAAAATACCTATAAAAGCAATGACACGTCGCAATGCCCCTCACTAATAGATGCTTGGTGCTCAGCATAAACAATTCAGTAGGGAAACAAGCCAGTGAGCCGGCCCAACTTAAACCAGTTGGTTACAAACTGAGCCGTAAAACCTCATCTAACTAACTAAATAACTAACTCACTCACTTATAGACGTTATACAGTTGTCTCACCTATCATGATTGTCTATAGTTCTCACGCTGACAGCGCGTATACAGTACACTCCTTAGAGTCAGTACGAACTCCCTGCATGTTACATCATAAGTGTAACCAGTACTGCCGCCGGCTTTAACCTATCATTAGCCTATACTTCAAAATGCAGAAACTCCCCAGAAATGACACCAAAACTTGGCCTGGAAGCTCAACCTTCAAACGCAGCATGAAAGTGTGTAAACAATACAGTACTGTGTAGTGGCGGCGCTAGGGAATTTGGTCAGAAGGGGGGGGGGGCTCGGCCTGTAGGGGTGCTTTGAAATAGGTAGATGTCCTATGCCTCAATACCGTTAAAACCTAAAAAGGGCGTCGACAGGCGATTTAAGTCCGTCAGGGGGCGAACGTACCCCCTGACTATATAGACGCTCCGACACTGGTACTATGTAACTCTGAACCGAAGCAATGAGACTAAATTGTTATCAAATGAGACCACGAAATTAACCTGCGACGATTAGAATCAATCAAAGGAGGAGTTTTTACCTGTTTTATTTATATATGAACACCACACTTGAGAAGTAGTTTTACTAGACTACATTGTCTTCGTTTCGTTAGCCACACTGTTACAGGACGAATGACGTAATTGTGATTGTGAAACGACGATTGTTCTTAGAATAAGACTTATATTTATGCCTATTTCTGCACAGCTTGTCTTCTTTTACGGAGTCAATGATCATATCTGAAAACGGAAATTCTCTAGGACTGTTAATTATTGATTTGGTAAGGGGAAAACCAATAAAACAACATTCCGCACAACTGCACATGAAGACATTTAAAATTCTCCGTCATAGCAAGTATACGGCGCATACTGCTCTGACTGACCGTAATCTAGGCATTATACTCAGTCCAGGGTGACTGATAACTGTCCGACCTTGGTGGTGGGAACCTCTCTTCGAAGGAGCATATATCAATACTTACTGTAAGACATACACCCACCAGCTACCACACAGCCAACATTACTGCAAGAATCCCATGTACAAATTATAGTGCATACGGATTTTTAGCCTGAAATCAAGTCTAGTGACATGGGAGGTGTTGCCCAGTGTTCACACTGCCCTTAACACCTCAATTGAAATGGACATTACGAAAGATTTAAGTTATAACATATTTATCACTTTTATGTTGAGTAACACACAAGGTTACCAGTTTATAATTCTCATGAATAATTTTTCAAGGTAATAAAGGGAGCATTAAACTGCCTACTCCACCGCTCCTCGAACCTATTCCTTTTTTCGAAGGACCTGCTACTTCGACTGAAGCCACCTTGTAAAATGCTTAAACTCCCTTGCACAACTAAGTACTAAATAACCAGTTACCCAAATTTTGGCGACATTGTCTCCTGCCAGACGTCTCCGCTTTCTGTGCCAGTCCCCGACAGCTACATGCCAGTCGATACGTTTTTTTTTAAGTCTCGCTCTTCACGTTCTTTGTAGAAGTGCTTTTAAGCCTTCCAATCGCTAGAGATCAGACAACTATTTCCTGTTTAGGGCACCCGTCGCACTACAGAAACTTTATGTTACACTTCTGTTATTGGCACGCTAGGTTCAACGGGTATCACGCCAACTCCAAACTGCGAAACTACCAACCAACGAACTTGCAAACTCTCTGTAGGACTCAAACAGAGCAAATGAAGCATGGAAACAAAATGAATAGAAAAATGGGAATTTGGCAAGTTGAATACATTTGGGAGCATGGTTTTCTATTTTCTGGAAACAATGGGAGTAGTGTGTAGACCCATCATAAAACCAATTCCCATAAAATATTAATAAAACAAATACCCCACTTCGGGACAAGTATGAAGAAAGACCCCATTATAGCAAAATATGCCATACCGCAGAATCTAACCATGGATCTACTATCCGGTAGCTTCGTGGTTTAACTGAATGACACAGTTCAATATATTGTATACAATAGAGAGAGCTACACAGTCAGGGAGAAGATCAATGCGCAGTACACTAATGAAAAAAATGGAAAACGAAGGAAAAGTGTTTAAAAAATGTACGCATTAAGTCTTATTTGTGCAAGCTAAAGATTTTAAACAAGGAGATGACAGAGTAACTGCCATCATATGATTGAACAAATTTTCGTATGTTTTGAACCAGAAACATTAAATTAGGTTTTGTTAGAAATAGCATAACAGAACATGGAAACTTGTTAAATACGTTTGATTTGTGTTTATTACGTGCAACCGTTCTTTGTTTCTCTAACTTTGTTATGGTGTAAAGTATGTGACAAATAAAGTCCTAAATATATCACAGGGGTCGTAATAAGTTTCCGACAGTATTCGAGTATACACTGTAATGATTTACATTAAAATATCTTAAACGTGGATAAAATAAATGTCCCGAAACAGGCATTTATCCTAGTCAAAGAGCTCTTTAAAATGGGGTGTTATCTTATTGTATTATATAACCCTCAAAGGATATAATAAAGAAAGGGTGTAAATGTATACATGATTAATGTGTCGAAGAGACAGTAGGTAAGAGTTACTTAGGTAAATTAGGTTTTAAGGCTCAATTTCTAACCAACTGGTTTAAGTCGGGCCGGCCACGGCCTTTATTTCAGTTGTGGCTCACTGGCTTATTTTCCCTACTCCATTGCTTATGCTGAGCACCAAAAACAATGGCAGTTGGTTTCATTTTTATAGTCTTTGGTATGACTCGGCCAGGATTCGAACTCCCGACCTTCCGGGTGCAAGTCGGGTGCTCTAACCACTTGACCATGCAGTCGGTCCTAGTACGTAAGAGAAGTAATGATTAAAACTGATATTTGCATACTGCCAATGTTTTATTGTTTAAAGTTTCTGTACAACATTCAGGTAAATGCAAGGTTAACTGTCACGTAACGTTTTTTACATGGAGGCACAATTTAAAGACTCTTTGATGGTAAAAACCACACCAACATAAAACACAAGGGTTCGATTTTAGCTAGTATACAGAAAGCTGTCGAAGGTGGAAAAGAAGTTGAATGCACTGAGCAAGTAATTATATGGGCAGTGTGTCTTTTTTAAGCCATATATTTGGAATTTGATCGTTTGAAGTTACTAGGGTCCTACCACTCGGCGGGGCAGCTCTCTAAACTTACACAGTGTCCTCATCAAAAATATGCTTATTGTTTACAGAATTTTCCCTTGGATCATAATTACAATTGCTGTACTAATTTGATAACGCTCCCTGCTTGCCAAAACAAACAATAATGAAAATCCCTATAACATACTTTGCCAAAAGTTTAGGGCTTAATCACAATACTCACAGTTACTCTTTTTTGTGAGAAATGGATTGAAATACTAGCTTATAGAATTTAGGTAAAGAAGCAACAATCTCTTAATATTGACCTGAAATAGATTCTCTGACCAGCCATGAACTCGTCTTGAAAGGTAGATAAATCACTACCCCAAATTTTAGAGCAACGATTATGTTTTACCTAGTAAGTGCTCTTTAAAAAATGTTACCATGATCTAACCAAATACCAGTAAGCATATATAGTTGCGCCCATGTGTTTTATGTTCTGATTTCACTTCCCGTTTTACAGCAAGGCATTTTCAAAGTTGGGGAGTGTCCAGTCCCCTAATTTTGCACTTACAAGAAGTCACTCAGTTGGGGGATTTTAGGTAAAAGGGAGTAGAAAAACATTGGAGAGAGACAGAAAACGCACTGAATTTAAATTGGGCATTACACGGCCAAAATAAAAAATCTGTAAGCACAGCTTGAAACGAAACGTATGCTTTCCGGCCGAAAATAGGATTATATATACTGTACAGGCAGGCGCAAACCATCTGAAAACAGTGAATGAAAAGCTGGATGAAGGCGTCTTACGAGGTGACGTCAATGGCGACACGTTGAGTAACACTTCTACGCAGCTCTCCCATCGTCCCTCAAACCCAATGGTTTGTATGCTAAGGAGCGCTTACATGTATACCATTGCACACCTGCTCAACGCCGGTTCTACACTACCATACTAGCTAGGGTAACGCGTGTGACCACATTGTGAACGGTGCGTCGGTACACGGTGACCGCTTAGCATTCGTTATGACGCAGTCACTTGCAACGGACTGTGTAACTGAATTTCTGAGACTTTTGTTTTCTAAAGCTAGGGCACGGTACGGGCTCGCATATGTATGCCTGCATTGTAGACAATGATGTGCCCCGAAGCCCCCAACACAGTTCGATTGTGAGACCATGTATGTTGCACGAGCATTATGATGTAAGCCTTTTCATGAAGTTGCTACTTTACCTCAGAGTTACGCTGTTCCACATCTAGATACGAGAGGCTCCAGTGATGTGCATACCATCGCAGGCAAAGCACCTCAGAATGATGTTTGATAATGTTTTGTTACTTTTTAACAAATGTTTGATAGATATTTGGTAAATCTTTTGTCATTCTTAAATTACTTATATTTTATTTTATTTTTTATTTATTTAGATTTTTATCTAAAGCATGATTTATTTTTTTAAGTTGGTGCTTAGCATAGGGCTCTGTAGTAGGTGACGAAGTATGTCGGTGTTAATATGATGAGCGCAGAAGTAAAGTGACATTTGCTAATGTGGTTCGAAGTTTAATTTCCTGCAATCTGGGGCATTTGAAATAGCCATAAAGCCCTTACAGGTTCCACTTTGGGAGAAAGTGCTCTGTGGACCAAAGGAGATCTGGCCGTGGTGCCCACTGGGAAGCACATGGAAGGATTTGACCATCCAAAACACACTGCTAGCAGTTGCGAAGCAAGTGGTTTGGGTCAGAGGGGACCAAAGTGGTGGTTAGGAAGGTCTGTGTACGCCGGTTGTTCTCTAAGTCTTCTCATAGATTCGCCTACCTGCCAATGGGTGACAACTGTTTCCCATCTCCAGAACATTTCTACAAAACGAACAAAGTACTTTTAATCGGTTTCTTTCACATAATATTGTGGAACATAACAGTTCAATCTACAAAACAAACCGCTAGGCACGGATTGAGGAATATATAAAGGAAGAGAGATTCACTTTGTGTCAGGGAGGCTGAAGATGACACCTGCTAGAATAAATGGCAAGACGTCTTGAGGTGAGGGTCTGAGAGTTCTCTCCCTGGAAAAGTTTAGAAATTAACACTTTAAGATGCGATCTAGCGGTCAATAGTACTTAATAGAGTATGCAAATGAAGATAAGCGTGTAGAGAGTATTTTTTATAGCATTATTAACTATGATGCTCTACTCTTAAAAATTTGACCAAATTAGGCAAAAGAGAAAGTATGCTCACAAGTTCGGACTCCAGTATACTTGCCATTTTCACTTATTCCAAAATTTTGGTTCATTTTCCTCCATGGTTCCGTTCCACATGCAAAATAGTAAGTTTTTCCCTAACCAAGAAACTTATAAATAGACTACACACATTAATGTAAAGATCGA
Organism: Holothuria glaberrima; assembly: GCA_009936505.3. Lineage (NCBI taxonomy): Eukaryota > Metazoa > Echinodermata > Holothuroidea > Aspidochirotida > Holothuriidae > Holothuria > Holothuria glaberrima. Next base: position 5,717 of record WURT03587170.1, read on the forward strand.
AAATTTGATCTTATACCATATAGCCTACTTGCTCACCTGTAAGTGACTAGCAGAGGTAGGTTTAACTGTTTCATCGTGCAAATGAGGTGGATACAATGCAGTGTAAGTGTGTTTTCCCCGACAGGGGTCAACCGCCACGGTCAAGTTGATCTGATTTTGGTTTGAATGAATAAATATCTTTATGTGTAACCCAAATTTTTACGAGCTGTGCAATTCTGCAAGTCATAATCCAAGAAAGTAAAAGCTGGCCGTTTTAGGAAGGGCAATTCTTGTTTGGTTTTTACTTTTGAGAAACACTCATGAAGAGTACTGACTCCTTCCTCTCGTTGATTCACCACTGAGAGTATAAAATCTTTACATTATAGAGAACCGCAGATATATTTCTTGCAGAAAAGGTGGGAAACTTTTCAGTAATATAAACTTTTGTGGGTCCTGATAACCCTACAAACATGATCAGGACAATATGGGATTTTCAGCATTTGCATCAACAAAAAAAAAAGCTAGCCTACAGTATTACCGTTGTACTAAGTGGTAGATAGCCTGTGTTTTCTGAGATTCAGACGTCTGTTGTTTGACCCTTGCTAATTTTCGTTTCATAGTCCTACATGTACATAAGAAGGAAATCTATGGAGTCAAGTTCATTTCAAATGGGGGCGGGTGAAATTGACCTTTGCCCTCTTGTCGTTACCTGTTCCACTGTAGACCGTAGTCTTGTAGAGAATTATAGTCGAAGGGCTCCACATTAGTTTGTGCCCAAGGCCTCCACAAAGGTAAATCCGGCCCAATTAGAATTAGCCCCTAGCCGAGATGAAGGCTGCGTTGCCTGAAAAAGTGAAGGTAGGCTAAGGCCTACTTTTTCTTCTTTAAAACTCCAGTTGGCATGGCTCTAAAAGAAGAATATATATATATATATATATATATATACCTATAAGCCATAGCCTAGGTGTGTGCAAGGGAAGGGTGCTTATTAAAATGTAAGTTTGGTTTAAAAATGTTACAGTTCTTCCCAAGGGATCATACACCATTTCTGATGAAATATTATTGTCCAGTTATACTGCTGATATATGGCGTTTGCATCAGGTAATTCCAGTTGCAGTTGTATGTCAGATAAATTTAATGCTCTGGCATTATCATAACTGCCGCTATTGTCGACTGTTGATTCATCGGTCTTTGTCATGTTCATCCTGGAAAATACATCACAACTTCTACCGCCAACACAAGAACAATTTTGTTAGAAACAACAGCCTGAGAATGAGAAGTAATTATCGGAAAATACAGTATGCAATTTATTCAGCTGACTGTTGAGTCCTTTAATTGCATCACCTGCAGTTTTTGCTAAGTATAACTATAAGGATTGACAATGGGGTAATAATGTATCACCTTTTTGCAACAATATATCTGAGTGGTTGACCTTAGAGTCCCCCTCATAGGTTCTTCTCGTAACAGACTTGTTTGAGCAAAGGTCTGTGCATTCTTTTCTAAAATCACGGACTACAATAGACACTGCTTTGTGCATCACACAGACCTGTGTTAAACAGTAGTTTCTAACTGTATTTGACCTGTTGCTATACTGTTAATAACAAATTTGCGTGAGTTCATTTGCCACCTCGTGTTCAGTTTGTTTGCTTGGGTAATGTAATATCATGGTAGTCACCTGTTCAAAATTGTAAAAATAGCTTTTAAGTCGGACAAATGCAACAAAATAAGACGCGCAGAATCCACTTTCAGGGGCTTGTCATCATTTTGCTCAGGGCAGAGGTTTGGGGGCTTATTATTTAAGTATCTCTGAGATAATTACAATTACAGTATTGACCACTGATGTAGCGCATCAAAATGAACAGACAGTAGAAGTTCAGTTGGTATTTCATTTTATTTGATAATATTCTCTTATTAAAGGTTCTCTAATCTCACCCAAGACAGTAGAATTCTCCCCTTCTAAGTTTACTTTTAGCCCCTCCCCCAATTCAGACAAAAATCACCATCTAATATACCCTTCAAGACAGACTCGGAGGCACAGTACCTAGCCTGCACTGAGTTTAATTTGCTTGAGGACATTACTGCATATGACACACAGGGACTTTGTGTGAGCTTTATTTTGGAACACAACTGACTGTACAAGGCATTGATGAGCAACCACTGAGCCTGAGTCTTGGAGCTTTATTGTTTGAATGAATGTCAATCAAAATGCAATTATCAACCGTATTTAATACTGTAGGCCTAGGGCTATTCCTAAAAATGGTTGCATGGGCAGGGCAACTCTTGGAACTCCCTGCAGGTTTAGGGGGAATGCATCAAAATTTTCAGTATGCCACCCCTCTCAGAAAAATTGTGACACCCATGCAGTTACCTTTAAGTTTAAGAAGAGGCATGCAAATTGGCAGGTAGAGTTCATTATTGTAATGCAGAAGAGCTAATGGAGAGGTGAAGAATTCGAGAGAAGTGTTGGACCACTTGGAAGACTGTGGTGTTAATGGTAAATCAATTTGCACTTGTTGCAAAAAGGTAGTGATATGTAAGCAATTGTTGTTTTGGTCAATTCTACTAATCATGTTTTCACCCCAATAGTTAGCATGCCCCATCACTCTAGCTCATGAATGGCCTATTTTGATCACGTGTCAATAGTTTTGTATGTGTATTGTGAAATTCAAGAAGACTTTTGCCTTGCTTTTCCTATTGTATTTAATAGTTACGTGAGTAGATTTGCAAGAGTTTCTTGATTTTTTCAAAATTGATTTTCTCAACTCTTCCCTTACACATCAAACGTATGTATGATGAAGTGAGAACTAACAGTTAACTGGGTTAGACAGAATTCCTACTCCTATTGCTCTAGACAGGTGGTCCTCAATTTTTTTAGACTACCTCTTCTTCCCCATCTTGAACTGTCCCAATACTCCCCATACAAACACAGAAGAACAATAAAAAGCAAACACAGAAGATAGGGAGTGGGATTATTAAATTTCCAAGGTCATTTTTGGATAATTTTAAATCACAAAATTTATTTTGAGGAGAGTGGGGGAACTAGGGCAGGGGAGGGAGAAAGAAGCTTAGGGGAGAACTAGCAGAGGGGAACAGACCCCCTGGATGCCTAATTGTGCCTTAAGTCACTGGCAGTGATTTCTCATAATCGCCAGTCCCCCCCCCCCAAATCAGTGCCAGGGCAGTAGGGACCCCTTTGAGAACCATTGCTCCGGACTTTCAATCCTTTTACGTACACTTAGGCCTAGGCCTTGTCCCGAGTCTAATGTTTATCTTGTTGCGTTTGATTTGCCTTAAACCAATGTTTCATCGCATTTTTTCGAAGTGTGGCATCAATTCCACAGATACAAGAAAGCTTTTGTGATGTGACAGTGCAACACTATTTTCAGTGTCGGAAGCCGATGGCCATCATTTCTTTCACTGGCCTAGGCTTACCTGAATACAAGCGCAATATATCCTGGAAAACATAGCAGGGAACCCATTTCAATTGGTATAAGGGCACAGTGCCGTTAACCTAGTACCCCGGCCTTGCCCGTGTGGCAGACTCAGTTTGCCCTGCCTCACAAACAGGGACATGACTGAATAAGGAATGGGTCGTACAGCCTGTTAAACGCGTTATGCCTAATAAAACCAAACATGTGAATTTAGACTCGCAAATATCATTATTCGTTTAGCAATATTAGCCGCCTATGCTTTTAAACTACAAGCAATGGTGTTACACGAACAACCGACACGAACGTTTACGGCCAAGTGAATTGTATGCTGCGCTATGTCATTATGTTCAAAGCTAACGTTTAACTCCGCCTCTTGATGACGTTATCTGAATATTCATATCATTTATCTTTTTGTGATGACGTCATTTTTGGAATGCCGTAAATGAGATTTGATAGAAAGTTGGCAGGCTATTGTATCGTGCTTATGCATTGTAAGTGTTATATATAGTGAAAAAGTGTCAATAAAGGGACGACAGACAATGAGTATGATTTTCGTTTTGACTGATGCACGACAGGCACGCACAATAGCCTGCTTACAGCAGGCTAATTTCAAGATAGAATTGGACTAAAAAGCACGTTAACTAATTTGGAAATTAAACTATACTACTGAATGTATAAAATGGATGTCGACGTACAAATGTTATATAATGTCCCAGGTACTGATGCTATGCTTTACAAAAGATAGACACTGGCGAAGCAAGTTGCAAAACAGTTTATGCTTCGTTAAAAACATTTTTGAGGGACATTTTTTGCTCCACCGAAATAATAATTTATATTATTTAAAAAAAAGTTATTAGCTCACTTCAACTAGTTGGGTGGGAAACTTTCTCCCCCCCCCCCCCCCCCGCTTTTTGTGACCCAATCGCTTTCCCGTTTCAGTGTGATACTATGTGTATTGGACGAAAATTGTATTTTACCACTAAAAAATTCATAATTTTTATTATCCTTTCAAATTAAGCACCTCACGCAATTGGATACAGTACAAAACGATAGGAACGATAGTATTTTGTAATTACTTATTCTGTTCCTTTCCTCTCAAAAAGGCAGAAATACCATCAATAAGACAAAGACAACTTGTAATATTAAATAATGGAACTTTAAGATTTGTTCCTCATTATTTGACTACACTGAGTTTCAAAACGTCACTTTTTTCAATACCGATTATTAATCAAACAAACGGTCATAACCGCATCATTACAGTATTTTCTTTGAGTAATCTCTCTTTCTATCCATATATTACCAAAAGCCCCTTCCTACGTACTTTCAATGGTTGTTAGAAGCCAACAACAACTACCGCTTAATCTATTTAAAAGTAACTGAAATTTCTTTACAGGAAACAATGCTTGCCATATCTGCTCAATAAATCTCAGACGGTATATTTTCAATTTTTTCTTTGTCTTCTTACATCAGCTGCTTCTTCATAATCTGGATATTGTGTTCTATCATGTTACCGATATTTTGAAATGAGAAGGAACTCCAAGGAATAATCTGAACTAATATTGATAAAAAATTCTAATGAAGCAACGGGGCGACAGATACAGAGTTTCTCGTAGTAAATCAATTGCTGGAAATATGGAGTGATCCTTCTGGACTATGGATCTGTTCGAGGTCGTATCTTCATTTCGGTGTATTTGATATTGAATCGACTACCCGGCAGATTGTATCACTGAATGCTCTTATGATCTGTCGATCCCGCGTTGTAGAGACCGTTCAGGTTAGATTCATATAAACAATAATCATAAGGATTGTTGAAAGGGAACCACCATGCGCTGTGATGGTACGTAGCGCAGCTATATCTCACGTCGCGATCGTTGTCTTGGTCACGTGTGCTGAAGGATTGATTTAGATTTTCACTACCCATGTTGTTGTAACCTGTTTGAAAATGGAAAATGCAAACAAAACCTTGATATATCAGGTAAATAGTATGAACTATGAAAATGAAAAGCAATGGACCTTTGTGAACAGCTGATTAATTGTCCAAAATATTAACGGGGCTAGGTTAAGTTTAAAGATCATTTTAATTAAAATTTTAATATTTATCATTATGTCTATATTAATATTTTCATATACTGTGGATTACTTCTATCTTTTAAAAAACCCGGTTTTCCATCACCAGCACGATGGTGTTTATGGTTTCAGAAATTCGAGATAAAGCCCGTTATCTGTAAATGTCAACAAATACTTGTAATTTTCTTGTATTTGGCTTATAATATGCGAGAAACAGTACTTTTTTCCGGAAAATTGCTTTGCCCAGTGGAAATTTTTTCTAATTTTTGGTTAGGTGAAAGAGTAGACTATGCTTTCTAAGATAAGAATACTTTGTCAACAGACCTCCTGGAGCCCCCTCTTTTCGGCTACTTTGCTGCCTTCTATTTTTAGTTTTTTACCCCAAAATACGTGCGTGGAGTCCGCAGAAACATGTTTTGACTTTCACGAAATTTTTCCTTTGCTCCATTGTGCATTATAAAAGGGCATCTAAAGCTAGCAAACACCTTTATAGGGCCTCCTGGAAGCTCTGGAATAATTACATAAAATGGGAGCATTAACATTATGCTTACAGTAGCTTAGTAGGGATTTTTCTAACGGGGATCATGCAGATTGTTTTGTTATTGCCGGCCTGGGGGTGGATCTACACCCCTCTCCTTTGAAAATTCTCGAAAAATTAGGTGTTCTTACATGCAATCTGGTGACACATATTCCACCTCTGAAGTAAAATTTTCTGTTAAAAAAATTTACGTATTTTAGGTACTTAAAAAACCGGTAACAGTGAGGGGGCCGTGGGCCAATGGTCCTCCTAAATACGCCAATAAATGCTTTTTAACTGACATCCAAATGATAATATAGAGTATGATGCCGACCACTTTACAACTAATATTATTGATATTAGACCTCCACGATAGTAAAGCAAAAGGGATAAAGGACTAACAGCGCGTTTCGAAATGCTTTTTCGTTGTAAGTGTATTAACAATTACCATCTAGAACGATAATGACTGCTCTCGAAACGCTCGGTTAAAATTTTTGAAAAATCATCTGCGGCAAATACGTACCTCCCACAGCATGCTAGAAATTAGATTGAAATATCCCAAACTGAAGCAAGGCCCCTACAGATGTTTGGAGATGAATCTCTGTTTTTTTTTTATAAATTACTGTGATTGCATTATTACCTTCATAATGGTTATGAGAAGGAGTGGAAACCGTGACACATGCGCGCGAAGCTCTCCGAAATTTTTATTGAATAAGAGTTTCATGGCAAAACCTACATTCAGAATCTGCATCGAGACACTTTCAACTGCCGAACAAACATACATGCCACTCAGAAAGCCTGTTTTTTACCTGGTAATTCGTAAACAGCTTTCAACTTTTGCTGCTGTGCTTCTCTGGGAGTTGCTATCGGAAGATATTATATTGATTTTAAGAACAACATTGTTGAAAGGTTTGAAGCGCCCGGAGCGCGCGAAAATTTTGATAGTTTGCGAACTATTTGCGAAAATTCTGATAGTATGAGAAACAGTTGTGATAGAAAATGATTACAATAGATCCATCACTAGGTCGAAAAGACAGCTCACCCTACACCCTTCAGAAATCTATAGCTTAAATGAATTTTAGGATCATTTTAAAATTTTCAGAATTTTTCGATGCCCCCCCCCCCCCTCTGTGCCGGTCCCGCTGTTAGTAATCTTAATCAGTACAGCTTAATTCAAACAAAACGTCTTCCACTGAACCTTAATTCATCGCCAGTGTGTCTAACCCATTCGTTGAGCTGCTTGTATGAGACTATATAACACCGGTGCACCAACAGCATTAACATCTTTAAGCAGTTTTCATTTTGCAGGCTACTGCAAACGATTCCAAATCGGAATCTGTTAAACCAAGCCAGCCATGGGTAGACTCGGAGCGGTGGTGTCACGTTATACGCCCGCCGAGCAACACTCTATATAGGAAGGCACTCCGGTAACTACGTGTAGTTTGGAGCCGCACGTGCACCAGTCAAGAGTTCCCCAAGGACCGCTCCCCCGCATGGCAGCGATATAATTTAAGGGCTCATTCTGGGCCGGTTCCAATTTTTGGACCTGCCGTCCGTGTTAATCCGGGTATAGTTTAATTAACCTGAGTCCGGATATTGTCATCCTCTGGCTGATCATCCAACTTTTAGTCCCTGAATTAGCTTCGGGCGCAACACACAAAACAGTTTTAAAATGAAAAACGATATGCTGTTAGCAACCACGCGTATAGACTAGGGATTTTGTTTACGTAGAATGATAATGCTATGTATTAAATTTAGCCATCAAAAGTACTCGAGTCCTCATATATCACAACCTAAACTTTATTTATGAATTGCTTGTTTTCTTAAATTTAAAATGAGCTCCCGCCAATTCGTGGCTTTTAATTCCGATGTTGACGAATCATTCAAGTCACAAGATAATATAGATATAAGAGGTGAATAGCAAAATATGATGTCTGCATTAGAAACTGAACAGATACGGGTAAAATATTAAACTTGAACTGTATTAGTGCAAATATGTTTACTAAAGACAAGCTGCTAAATGGAGATTAACCAAGTCAATACAGAGGGAAGATGGGAGAATAAAAACAAACTGACCACTTATTGCCACTTACTTGAAAAGTTGATTCTCCATAACTTTAATCTCCATATTTTTAAGGATACAGGATTAAAGGTGCCTTCACACCAAGACCGAAATCTGCGGCGTTTTGCGGGCGGGAGCCGCAAAGCAAATGGCCTATACGTATTTCTATGAAACCGTTCACACAGAAATTGCATTGAGGAAAAGGGTTTGTGGGAAATACCTATCGTACAAGCTATATGCTTTGCGGCTCCCTTCCGCCAAACGCAGCAGATTTCGGTTTTGGTGTGAACGCACCTCAGAATATAGCGTGGTCTCATTCAAATCTACATTCGTTGAATTGGAAATAGCCCCCAGGGCTAAAATTAATACAGTTATTCGGGAATGTATGGAGAATCCTAAATTAAGATCGGAAGGTGTTTTCAGGATTTTTATGTTTTAGTGGAACATGACAAGCCAATAGAGCTATTTTAGTTGTATGGTTACAATTTTTAATTGAATACTTCGTCTTTTAAAAAATGTGATAAAATGGACAAAAAACGTGTTTTTACACCGAAGGATAAATACACCTTGTCGTCACACTGGTACTGCTGTATGGAGTAATACTGAAGAGCGACTTATATGAAGAATGCTCTTGGTTATTGGCGAAAACGATTATGAAGCTTGAAGTTAACGCGACATCTATTGGTAGAATCGAAAATGCAAACAACCCTTCCCGGCCCAAGTACAAACACTTTTAGTTTAAAAAATTAGTTTTTTATTTAGCCAGCTTCTACTTAACTTGGGTTCCAAATCATCTAAATATTTCATTAAGAGAAAAGGCATTCTTACTTGATAGTCCACTACTGGAGCTGTAGTCACCAAGTCCAACCAATCTGTATTTACTACCTTCGTCACTGATCCGAAAAAGGTTATATTTGAAGAAAAAGGGCTGACCGTGGACGTTATTTAAGTCAACACGTAGTTCGTAGGTCTTCTGATTGGTCAGGTAGGATATTTTATCGTTGCCCAGCCAAAATTCACTCCGAAGAAAGCCAAAGCCGTCCTTGTACTAGATCCAGGTTCGATAAAAGTCGACGGAACCATCAATGCGGCGTTGGAAAAGCTATACATAGCGAGAAAAACAGTATTGCAATTTCACTTACTTTTGACATCTTTACGTGCAAGTTACATACGTTAAAACAGGTTGCTTCCCTGTTTGAATAAAGTCTTAAATAAAGAGCTTCAAGGGCTACCCAGATGATACGCTCAGAAACTGCTATAGAGAGTCCTAATAAGAACAGTATCGATATCAAACCTGCTAAAATAAAATTTACTGCTAGTGTAATGACATGCCATATCTCTGGGCCTTCGGGTTATAATAAAAATCAGTTTCTGGAGTAGGTACGTTGTTTAAGAATAGTTAGTTGCCTTTTTCAAGTAAATTGTCTACACAAGGGCACCACCTTAGCCAACAGTGTTTGTAACTCTGTAGTTAAATCATTTAAGCATACCGTCCAACCTCCACCGTCTATGCTGTTGTTGCAGTAAACTTCAAACGGTTCGAAGGAACCTTCTGGTTTAATAAGATAAACACCATCAGCAGATTGATCTTCACATTGGTCATAAACTTCTCTACAATCTCTTGGATATTCAGGTTGTTGGTAAAAGAAATAGGACGAACCTGCAATGAAAATAAGAAGTGAATTTTATACTAGAAATATACAATATAGAGCAATAGATGTTGATTGTGTGAGAAAAAAATTAAGGAAATCATTTCTCGACACATGTGAGTCAATTATTTAGTAAAAGACATAAAGCCATTGACTAACAACAACTGCCTGTCTACATAACATTCCTTTATAAAATCCTGCTACAACAACAATTCAATTGTATTACTAATTTACCTAAAATGGAAGGAAATCATAATTAACGAGGTGCAATTCCAACGTCTTGTTGAGGAAATTTGATGCTTTGCACAAGCATAACTATGAAATGGTTAATTAGACTTACTAAACATGGACTACATATTTTAATATGATCAACCATCACAAAGTTGCTTTGAATACTTCTGTGCACAGCCTTGTTTCAATTATAAGTGAATTCAAAAACATAAATACATACTGTCAGTGCTTCGTTTTCCTCGGAGAGTGAATTCATCTTGATTAGAGTCCTGATTGTAGTGAAAAAAAATGATATCCAATGTTACTTGCAATTATTTATTTGTTTATTCCTTACGATTGTCTTGTTTCCCTTACTGTATAATCCAAGGGTACACGTTTCTTTAATAAATTACTATCGAGAGTGTAAAATGCATGCTAAACCAAATACATTGAAGAAAATTTCGCATGAACTGATGCAGTGACATTCTTTGTGCAGGTTACTATTTCATTATATAACGTCAATAACAGTTATTCAAGCCCTTTACATGCCAAGAAAGGAGCATGACTTCTAGAGAGATGATTTTGCAGCCGGCAAGATATATCTACACTCATATCAGCAACAGCAAGTTGTGCCTTCAAAGATCTAGAACAGCGAAAATTTCCCTAGTGCTCCCCCTCCCCCTATTGGCACTCATGACCTCTTCGTGCAGTTGCTACATGTTAATGCAGGTTGTATTAAATGTTCTGCAGGCCTTCGAATTTCATAGTATGGAGCAGCAGGTTACACACAAGGCTCAGCTAATACTTACAGGCCTTACTGAAGGATACTTCTCACACCAATGACAACATACAAACCAGTGTACTAAACACGAAATGTCCTCCACCTAAGACTAGGACTGAACAAAATTAAAATTGCATTAAAACTTCCATCATTTTACCTCTTCTACCAATCTGACTAAGACAAATATTTCTGCTATCAACTACTATGAGAGACAAATATCTGTACCTCAATTAAGACGACAGCTAATATTCGATAGTCCGTTCTTGGAAAAATGTAAACTTTGGGGAATCTACCGACCCCAGCAGAAAACTTTGGATTTGATAACAGCAGACTCAAGACGCAAAATTTGCCCTTTCAGCTTGTATACCACGCAGTGCTGTAATTTTATCAAGGTCGGTCTATCTTAAATGAAAAATTTTAATTTGATATTCACTTCTTCTTTGACTTTAGATTAGGCAGGTCTTCTTTCTTATGTCGATAACACTCTAAACCTTTGAGTTTTCAAAGTATAAATATACGTTTTGCATCTTGACTATATGCCTGTAAATGAATGTAACCTTTTTGCTTAAAATTTTAACATTTGCAGACAGTTGTAAATTGCTTAATCGACATAAAAGAGTTCAATTGAAGACGCGGACAGGTGGTAAACTAGGCGCTCTTCAAACCTTAAAGTACCTTCTACTGTTCCAAAACTTAGGTAGAAAAAGTTTCAAAAGTGCATGAGTATCCAACAGCAGATATTATGTTACTCGTAAAAGAGTTGGTATCCATTAACAATTTTATGTGAATTAAATGTCCTTAGTGTTCAAACAGTCTCGAGAATTACTTTACTTTAATCGACACAACACCTCTGCCCACATTTCCACACATTAGCTACTCTACCCCAGTTTCCTAATGTTACCTGGGTCAAACGTGTTTTTGTTTTTATTTTTTACACATTGCCTTATGTCCAACTTGTGGAAATGCAGGTCAATGCATGGAACTTGTGTGTAATGTGTGTCAACTGTTTATTAAAAACACACATTGTCATGCAAAAAATCACAGAAACTTCGCAACTCTTCACACCCTTTTATAGTTTTCCACAGTGTGTGACACAGTATTTTACGTGTTGTATTGGAACTTTTGCCACGTAGGTTTTTTATAACGGTATAAAAAATGAGACAAGAAGGATTAAAATAATTAAACTCGGCCTAGCCTTACAATTTGCCCTTAAGTAGTTGGAGAGGCATCGCTCGGTTTTCATAAAGTAAAAGCTTGAGTCTAGCACACGTGTCTTACTAATACAACGATCAAGCCACAACAGGTATATAAATCTGTTTAACCATGAAGCTTGTAAACATGAAGCTAATACTTGGTCCAGGTAGTAGCTCCATAGCATAACAATGCCCAGAGTAAAACAAGTTATGATGACAGCAAATTGGAGGTTTTTTGAAATTTTTCATTCAAGAAGGCTTTAAATTTGTATCAAATTTAAACTAGGTTGCCTATGTGTAGCATCCTATGTAAAAATAGTGTCCTTTAAACATGTAGAATAGTCTAGACCAGTGATTCTCAAACGCGGCCCTCATGCACTGTCTGTGCGGCCCTGAATTGATTTTAGGTTTTGAGAAAAATCATATTCATGAACAAAACGTATCCTAGAAGGAAATTATGTAATACAAAGTCACTACTTGACTCCTTCAAGTTTACCCTTTTGAAGGGGTATTACTAGCCAGGACACGTAACAGAGTGTGAGGTAAATTGCTTGTTCAGCCATATTTAGATAAGACTAATTTCGTGTATACTCTTGTTGTTGACAGTCATATGTTACGTGCATGGTTTCATCTATTTATATAGTAGTGCTTTGAGGAGTGGTTGTAGAGGTCTGTTTGTAGTAACAAAGTTGTAGCAAAGGTATATCCAGAAAATTGAAATGCAAGGTACGAAAAACGTATCATGTTGAACGTTTGTTGATTGGTTACTGAAATTAAAACTTCTGCAATTTAAAGATTGGCAATAACAATGTGTTTAGGACATTTTATAATATATGATCCCGCTCTTTGCATAGCTCTGTTAGATGGAATATAATTATTCAATTTTTTTTTCGCTTTTGAGAACTTGCGGCCCTTGAATTCAGGGAACCCACTTATTTATCTTACTGATTTTTAGCATACCTGGGCAAGAGCTTCCTCACATAGCCTGCTGGCCACTAACGAAGGATAAGTGAAGAAATGTTCTGAGTTCAGTTTGGAAAACCAGATAATCGGCCAGAAAGTGACCATACTGGCGACCTACGCAAGCTAAAACACAGAATTGTAGACGGGTGGTACCAGATGGAAGAGGTGCGGGGAAATGACCCCTAGTTTCGTGGAAATATATTTTGTCAGGGAGCCTTCATTGGTAGAAAAAAGAATGTAATCCCCCTGACGACGACCAGCCACAGCAACAATTTTCTTGATATTGCCACATAATGGCAACCATTTTTTTTTTTCATATTTTCTTCAAAATTTTCGGCGCGCGCCCAAGCCCTACCTTTCCCGCCTTTTTGGAACCCGGCCGCCCCATTGAGGAGAGTGGCCCGTACCTGACGCCATTCATGACTCTCATTGACTGAAGAGGCAAATTTGTAGTAAAGAGTGCGATTTCCTGCAATCTAGAGCGCCTGGAAAGCAAAATTTTCTGACCTCAGCCCCAACCATTGTGGGGCTGAGGTCGGATTACTCCTGTTGGACACTGCAAAAAGGCAACCTGCCCTCTAAGAAGCTTAAGGAACGCTGCATATGAAAATTTTGTATGTCTGTTCTGCTTGCCGTAGATACAACTAGCTTCGAGTTCCCTTAAAGGGAGATGGCAGTCATCCCCCAAGTTTATTTTCAAAAGTTTGCTAAATCTTACAAATTTCCTCTTATTTTCGCTCACAAGTGTCTTTCAGTATGGTTACGTATCCAAACATTCAATATTGAAGGTAAACCAAGGAGTTTTTCTGCATGAATTTAACAAATGGGTAACAAAAATATTGTCACACGATTAATTAGAGCCATTGCTGAACTAGGATGACGGGGAACGCTCATTCAAATTGGGGGACTGCATTTTCCCTTTAAGTATGGATTTTGCTCTTTGCAATTATTGTCCTCTCTGAAATCCTCGTGTGTGGCCCTTGGCCTCTTTCCAGCCTCTCCATGTGGCTATCACCATCAAAAAGTTTGAGAACCACTGGTCTAGACCAATTAGCAGGGCTATATAGGAAAGATATTTTTCTCTTAACCTTGTTTCCGTTGCCGAATTCAACACAGACATAAATACTTAGTACTGAAGAAAGTAAAATTTTTAAAGAATATCTTTTCACTTACCCTTGAGACTGCTGTAATATCTGACATGAACATTCCAACCAAAACAATCAAAATGAGAAAAGGCTTCATGATAAACACTGAGAAATTACTTCGTTCTTGTCCCAGGAGCACGAATGAAAAACTAACAATCAAAGTAAAAAACACAAGCAGTTAAACTTGGAGCCAAACAAACGGTTACGCGCAAGTGCCATCTGAAAAGAAACTGTGACTTATTGAAATTGTAACATTGTATTATTTGTAACGTACTGGGTCATGCCTTTTTCCCTTACCCGGATATTCGTGAAGTGATCAACCGCTGCTTATTTTTAACAGAATACATGTCAATCACCTCATACGATATGTTTTGAAAGACAAAACACTTAACGTGTTCGTAAAATATGCCACAGTCAAAGAACAATATCTATGTACATAACTGATGTATTTGGATCCAGTAAATAACTTTTGGAAATGTTTAACAGCTTCAAGTCATGAAAGGTGAAAATATGTCTCTGTTGGTTGTTTGAGGGTAAATTTAAAAAAAAAAGATCAATTATTTAAGACAGAGCGTAAATGTGTACATGCTCAACGTGTCAAAGAGTAAGTATTAGTAAGCAAAGCTGAAAAGAGATATTTGCACATTGCCAATGTTTCATTAATTAAAGCTTCCATACAACATTTAGTGAAATGGAAGAAACGTTTCACGTGACACTTATATATATATATATAGGTCAAAGTTGTATTAACTGTTCAATCATGTAAAAAACAACCTAAGTATTGGCGTAGCCCTAATAAACAATGTTTACGTATGTATATATACAAACATACATACATACATGCATACATGCATACATACACACATACATACACACATACACACATACATACACACATACATACATACATACATACATACATACATACATACATACATACAT
>WURT03587281.1:0-20655 GCA_009936505.3 Holothuria glaberrima
CTTTTACGGCTGTATAAATGGACACCATCAAATCATTTGGGTACACCAACATAAATTGGTGTGAAGTGCGTGCCATACTCGTATGTAAGACAGTACACTCAGACCACTAGATCAAACCTAGCCCCAATTGTGAAAACATTTAAAGACAATCGAAGTCTTTAATTAAAGACAATGAACGTCTTTCATGAAAGATAATTAAGGTCATTTACCCAGAAATGTACTCAGAAATGTATTTGTACTCGTACTCGTACTCGAAATGGTGTACATTTTTGTAGTCGTATCCGTAATCTTACTGATTGCTTTGTACTCGTACTCGTATTCAGAGGGCTTGAAAATCAAGTACTCGCACTCGTACTTAGACTTTGTACCCGTACTTGTACAGTCTCGTAATCAGGATTTTGTACTTGCACTACAAGTCTGTCAAAATCTAATTATACTCCACTACCCCTTTTAGAAGATCAGAATGAAAGGGGGTATAATCATTCCATGCACTTAAAATTCCACATCAATATTGTGAAAATGTTTATATATTTACTTATATGCTGTCATGATTATGTAGAGATAAGAAAAACGCTCAACTAGTGTGCCTGTGTTAAATTAAACATTTGACATGATGCAATGCACTGTTTTGACAGAAATACTTGCCGGAAAATTCAAAACAAAAAATGCAATTGAGAATGGGGCTACGGTAACATCGCGAGCCTGACGTTCCTCATTGCATGAAACTTCCATGATTTTGTCTCTGCATTATCCATTTATCTTAGGTCATCACTTGATTTAAATGACTCGATGTATGACGTGTAAAGGTATCGGCAAGAAGAATGCAGCTTTGCAACCAATCTATGCCTTGATACTGCTGATCAGTGTGTTGTATCTGAGGCCGGCTTATCCGAGACCGAGAGCGAGACACAACCATCCGAGATCGAGATCGAGACGAGACCTAGATATGACTATCCGAGACGAGACCGAGACACGACTACCCGAGGCCAGTTGGTATGCTTCAGTCCTTCCCCTGTATGTACAGTTTATATACCGGTATCTACGTGACAGTCGACGTGTGTCAACGTAGAGTGCAAGCAGGGGGGGGGGGGTGCGCCAGGATTTACCCGACGGGGGCAGACTCCCCAACGGGGGCAGGGACACGAAGCCCCGACAGTCCCGATGCCTTCGAGGGGCGAGGCGGAAGGAAAAAAAAACTTGTGTACTATGTCGTCCATGCTATTGTTGGTCATACATTGCATGATTTCATTTTTTTCCGGAATGTAAACTGTGGAATTGCAAACCGCGTGAAGCGCACTTAATTTTTTGGGGGTAAACCTACACTTAAAAGGTGTACATCTTTAAAGCTTACATAGGTCAATTGTCCGGGCAGTTGGGTCCTATCGGGAATAACTTACATCATACTTCCTTAGCCTCCTCGAGTCACTAGCCGTAGCGCACGACAGCCACAAGAGAACATTAACTAGGTTTAGCGAAATGAGATGAAATTCCCGACATTCACATAAATCATTAAGTTATTTGAAAAAGTGGAAAGGGTTTGCACTATATTAAGCTATAAGTAACGCAACTGAGAATGAGTAAGTAAAGCGTACCAAACATTTTAGGTTTTATCGCAGAAATGGCCTTTTTGAAATCCAAACTAAGTAAACCGAAAATGGCAGGCTATAAAATTTTCCGGACAGAGGGCCGGGCCACGCTAGTGACCCCATGTTCCAACACGGCCCCTATGTCGAGGGCGTGGTGATAATGGAATATGAAGGAACCTAACCACTCCATGTCATTGCTCCGCATATTTTGCACCTAGTACTTAAGGAGCCGTTGCGCACTGGTAGTGTTCTTTTGACTCTGAATCGTGAAATTGGAAAGCTCATGAAGCGCGCGAAAATTATTGGTAGGTTTACCCAACGCATATGTAATTAATTAAGAACAAAAAGAAAAAAAAAAAGACAAACTGCAGGGGTTGTAGAACGTATCGGGGATAACATACATGATTGCATCAAAACCACCTTGACTACCCGATGAAATAGCCAAACTTTGCCCCATGAGTCGCTCACCAACTGATCGTACGGCATGGCACACAGAAGAGAACAACTACTTTGCGATATGGAAAGAAATTTACCACCTCTACATAAAATGTGTACTCTGACTACATGTTACCTAGGTAACGTGTGCTATCTAGGTTTGTGGAATGGAACTATTGAAGCCACTGGAGGAACTTTACAGCGCGCGGAAAAGTTTGGGTGCTTATTAGAGAAATTGTCCTCTTGAGAGCAAAAAAAAAGGGGTAAATCGTCGGGACGACTTGTCGCCGTCGTGCCTGCGAAAATACCATGCTACACCGTTCCGACTCTTATCGAGGGGGCGCTGTAAGCCATCTGCACGTAGCGCGCCACCAATTATTCCTCCTTGTACATGCATTTTTAAGTTGACCCATTTCGTAGCCTAGATCCTTGTATAAATTTTCAACAGGTACAGGCTAAAATGTAAGCCTTTCAAACTGTTCAAAGTATGTGTACCATGTCGTTTGGAAGTTTCAAATTATGTTACGAGTTATTGTTTAAAAGATGATGATTTTCAGACCCCTTCACACTTCACAAAATTGCTCAAAACAGGTACATTTTTGCTTCATTTTGCATCGAGAGTAGGGTCTCTTTTACTTGCTATGTTACAACACCCCATTAAAAACATGAATTCATATCGTTTCCATGGCTATGGTCTACTTTGTGCTATCTCTCAAATGGGAAATGTGTGGGAAATGTGCTGTGTTTGTATCCTTTAGTGGTACGCCTTCTGTAAACCTAGCAGTGTAAAAGAAAATATGTATAACATCCAACACCCGTGGCCTAACTGTACGATTGCAAATGTAACCGAAATGTTTGGATTCTGGTAATAGTTCATTGGCTGAGTACCAAAAAGAGGCCTAGAAAATGACTTCCGCTGCACCCCCCTGGCAGCCTTGTTTTCTAGGTTGAATTTGCTAGATACATGCCTGAGCTATATAAATCTCTGTGTTTTCCAATCTGAGAAGTGTTACTTTACCAGTAAATCAACTATGATTACGTCAACAATTTATGTTTATAAATAAGCCTAATTTTCCCAGGAAAAATACATTTGTTTCTTTTACCTTAATAAACATTCTCAGAATGAATGAATTATTGTCCGTATTTCATATGAATGGGTAAACAATTTCTACTAAGTTTCAAAATAACTTCCAATTTTTGGCCCAAAAAAATCTAGTCACTCAGTCTTCCTAATTCGCGGTCCGTACGGGTCATATCAGGGCAGTGGCCACCTACATAGTGGCCCACGGCTGTATACAAATTTGGAAAATACATATGCGGTGTCATATTTTGACTGATCCACGACGTTTAATGTTTTTCAACATGAGTGACCTTAATCAGGATTTATAAGCTAGTTGAGAACCCCTTCCCTAGATGATTTATTTCTATCAAATGGCCGAAATAGGATAGGCCTATACTTATACTGAGCCTATGTATACTGGGCCTATGCTAACTTTTTCCGATTTTTTTAAGAGTAATATCATAGCTATGAGTGATCAGATATAATCTGAGATCATCTCCACTTACCTATCAAGAGAGAACCTATTTCTGAAGTATTTACTTAGTCATGGGCGTAGGAAGCGGGGTCTGGGGGCACGAATTTGTGGGGGCTGAAATATGCTCCAGCCCCCCACTTTCCAAGGATAAAAGCCCCTCATTTGTCTCTTCTGTAAGAAATGTAAAAAAAAAATTTGCAGTAGTTTACCTTTAAATTTGCCCAAAATGGTGCACGAAATTGCATATATGGACCATCACATATCCATAAATTTTCCAGAGGGAGGGGAACACCCCCTCTTAGACCCCTACTCCATGACGGCGATCCGAAACAAGGTTCACCTCCGCCACGAACAGCTTCCTACGCCGATGAACTTGGTTATGATTTGTCATAAAGATTTGAATGCCTATTGCTTTTGTGTTTAGAGTACTTATTCCCATGATAACAACATCTCTCAGTTCTAATTAAGTCTGGTCTCATATCAACATGTAGAGAAATTCAAAGCCATTCAAAGGTCTTTAAACTTCAGGCAAATGAGTCTGAATTGATCAACGGTGGAGATATGTCACCCCACCCCTCCCCATCCCTCACCATGATGGTATTCTTGGTGAAAACAGGTTTGCATTTTTCCATTTAATGAATTCATATCCAGAAAGGAATCAGTTGTATGTCTAATTAGGCACCCATTACAATTAAACAGGTGATTAATGCAAGGACCAAAATGGTTCCCCCATGGGAAGTTACCCGTGCAATTCACTGGGTTACTAACCTTGAAAATTAATTTTCCTTATTCCGGAGAATAGGAAGAGTCTAATTTGTAATCAGCATCAGTGGGGGCCTAGTCTTATGTCTGGCAGGCATCACTCATGCCTCATCTTCTTCATCCTCACTATCTTCGTCTGAATCATCCTCACTAGTGTCATTCACATCATCATTACTGTCACATGAAATACAGCTGCATGCTTCCGTACATCTTAGATGATTCTTCTTTCATTGACAGATATTCGATGCACAGCCTTTCTTACATCAACAACTCATCAGTTGGAGGATAGCCTGAGGTGCTGGTGGAAGGGTCACCCATTCAATAATAATGGTGTTATGTGACATCTTCCATCCCATTCCGTGTGGCGCTTTCGATTACTGGATCTTGTATCAAGGAATTACGCCATATACATGAATGGTAGTTTGCTGTTCTACAATGAAGCTTTAGAGAGTCTAAGTTGGGTGGCAGTAACTCACTCTTCAAGGTTTTCTTTGTAAACAGCTCATGCCTCAGACTGTTGACAGAACTGGTTGTTTGTGAGCCATAAAGTTTACATACAACCATTTCACAAGCTGACATAAGCTCAGAGGAGACAATCGATGATGCCCCGAGTTTACACATGGCCTGTTCAACTTGTTCATCTTTCAGTAGTAGATCGTAGCCCTTCACTTTACCCTTTCCGAGAAAAGCAGTTACAGCATCACAACCAGTGAAAGCGTGGATGCCTAATAGCTCTGACGATTTTTTCTCACCAAGGTGATCACTTAGCTGATTTATATCAACGACACGTCTTCGATTTTTTACACCTGTGTCGATATACAAGTCCGCTTGGATTTGTCTCTTGAATGCTACTGCCAGAACGGCTACATCTGTATCTGGGCTTCTGATGATTACTACTGGCTTTGCCAGTCCTGCATGAGCTGCATGCAGCAGGAGTCTTGTATCTGCTTCCTCCTGGGTACTAGTTAGCTCTTGTACATAACTGACAGTTGACGCTATTCCATCAGGACTCGTGATGGCGTGACACTTTGTGCGTGTGTCACAAGTAGTTGAATTCCCTTCAGTTTTAGAGCATATGCAGGGGTTGTCCAGTCTCTGAAGAGGAATTCAGTCAATTCTGTTTTATTTGCACCAGAGGACAGAAATATCTTCCACTGCAGTGACTTCTTTTGAGTGGGACCAATGATTTTCACTCTTACTTCACCACATGCCGCTCTCTTTGTGCATTCAGCATTCTTGATGCTTATTGCCGGATACGTGTCAGCAACGAAATCAACTCGGGTACAGTTATTTTTTTGGTAACAGACAGTAAAACATTAAACACAGAAATAGCAACTTCTCCGAAGGCACTCACAGAGCTGTTGAGTAGCTGCTGCAAAATGGCCATAGCATCATAAATCCAGACAGATTCTTTGTCCTTGATGGAATCCAGTTCACAAGGATCAAGCGTTCTTTCCATGCACTCAATTAACTTTGATTTGTTAGCTTTAACAAGGCACCCATCAACAGGGGCAAGGGCATACGGATAAGTACCCAGTTAATATTGAAACATATCCTTCAAGTCTATCTTGCGCTTCAGTCGGTCGTTCACCGTCAAGATTTTACCAAAGAGATTTCTATCTTCTTGGACAATTATAATTTTGCCTTTTGATGCGGAAACTGTAATTACCTTCTTGATGTCACTGAATGTTTTCAATTTCTGTTGCTTGATTGGGGCAAAAAAGTCTATTTCATCCGATGTCAATTTCTCTTGAAGGAACTTTCGCAGCGCATCTTCACCCTTCTGTTTTACACTGATCAGGTCACTCTGAACATCGACCGGTGCCAAACATCCCTAGGCTAAGTGGACTAGGTGGTCCTCATGTTCACTGGAGAATGGATTGATGAACCCGTCTAAGGTGTTGACGACCTTCACAACATCATTCTCATCACGCTGCAAACGCCCTACATCTTTGTGACGCCATGTACTTATGTTGTTCATACCTGCCAAATCACGACATGCAGCCAGGTTCCTTGCTCTCTCTCTCTCTGGTGCAGTTAGTGTCCATCTCTGTACTGTTCCCTGCTTCAGACTAACCAGATAATCCTTCCTTGTGTCTTAGTATCTCGGTTGTACGTTTGCTCAATAGCCATATCACAGGCTACTTGACCAAAGGGGTTCGTCTTCGACCTCTGGACAGCAAACTCGCCTTTGTGTAACTGTTCGTTAATTGATGGGTGCGTCTGTGGAAGTGAGACCATTTCATACGCAAACATCCATGGTAACATTGAGCGTAGTGAAGACAGGTGTAGCTTAAAGTCTGCTGTTCTTGTTGCTAGAAGGAAGTTAAGCAATGTCTGCACCATGCTGATCAAAATACGAACATCGCAGATTTTCTGATTGAACAGAAGTCATCATAAAGTTCCTTTACTTTCAGGAACCCTTCACACCGCCAAAGGTCCTCGATGCTGGTTAGATTTGATCCGACCTTTTCAATTTGTGACAGGAGATTCAAGAGTATCTGTTTCATTATTATTCTGATTGGATTCAACAGAGTCTACGAACGACTGCCAGCGTAAGCGATGTAATGCTTCATAAACTACTTTACAGACTCGCAATGATCGGTTATAGTGCTTGCCATACATGACCCCAGCCATTGAGCCATGTGCGACAATCTCTGACTCGATGAGTGCATCTTTCAATCCAGCGTCACCGAACCTCCTCCCAATGATGCCCAGTATAACACAGGCCGTGTGAAAAGCCCCTAATCGAAGTACTATCCTGTTGAATTTGTCAGCTTCCTTCCACTTTGTTGTGCCTTACAGAATATTGCTTGATCCAAAACCACAACTATTTCACTTTGCTCAAGATTTGAACAAATGTCCAGTGTTTGTACTAGCATTTCATACACAGTTGACATTTCTGTTGGGCTGGACTGAATTACTGGTAAATATTCAACAGTACTTTG
Organism: Holothuria glaberrima; assembly: GCA_009936505.3. Classification (NCBI taxonomy): domain Eukaryota; kingdom Metazoa; phylum Echinodermata; class Holothuroidea; order Aspidochirotida; family Holothuriidae; genus Holothuria; species Holothuria glaberrima. The sequence continues at coordinate 7,267 of WURT03587281.1, forward strand.
ATTTGGAACTTTCTTCCTGATCGAAGCATTATATCCAGACTATGATGGAATTGCCTGGGGTTCTTCTGTGTGAACTTCAGGGAGGTCATTCACAGACTGGCGGAACAGAAGCCATGCGAAGTCTTCACGCCCTGCAGCGCTACTCTGAGAAGATTTGCTTTCAGCCAATTCAGATTCATCGATAGTGTATTTTCCTGGGCCCTGTCTTTTCTGCAAAAAGTAAGGTACAACTGAAGATAAATAATGCTCCAATGAACGCTGTCCGCTCCTTTTCTGTCTTGTAACATATGAACTACCATTTGATGATATCGTGTTCATACTGTTGTCATCAGACCGTTGTATTAGAATACCATTTGTATTGTGTGTTGTCCACTCGCCGGAAAAACTTTCTTCTGAGAGGTCATTGTTATCCCATACAGCTGTAGTGTAAATATGTGGATTAATGTTTTCAGGCAGGGCTTTATGCTCTTCCATGACACCTTGTGCAACAGAAGTTTGAAGCTCACAAATGTAGCTGTGAGAAACACTGTGGCCAAATCTGTTCAGAAGTAAGAGAACCTGAACGTTCTTTGTCAGGTGGTGGACGCTCATCCCAAAAGCAACATGATTGGGAGTAACTACCCTCGGAAGAACAATAATAATTACTTACCTCCAGTTGTTAAAATCTGTCTTTTCCTGGCCTTTGCTTGATTTTTCTTATTTGTGAAGTCTTGATAACATCGTCGGTGATAAACGTATTGATCAAAATTTTTCAATTCATCTAACACATTCCATAAATGTTCTGTTTGCTTTGCAATCTCTCCTTTCCTTCCAGAATCATATTGTTTCCACTCTTTGGCGCTCTCAACAAATGTTCCCCAACTACGATGGGTAAAATGTGACAAGTTCTCATCGTTTTTTAGCCTTGTATGGCACACACAAGATGCAGATGTGGGGGCAGCCATTTTAATGTTTACGACTCCTGCTGATAGCAGATCACATGACCAAAATAAGGGCCCTTCATTGGTTAAAAGTATGCTGGGGGATTGATCGTAGTGAAGATGTTGAGCATCCGCTCATTTAAAATACGTCTATGTTCAACCACTGTTTTCTCTCAAAATAACTCATGTCGTTGTGGAAAACACACTGAATATTCTCTCTACTACTATGAACTGCTTATTTCTTCGTTCAAACTAAGGCTGCAAGGGGGGGGGGAGGGTGAAACGAAAAATTTGGAAAATTTGCCTCTCAGCCGATGGACTATAAAGGCTACTACCCCAGTACACGTTGGAAAAGTCAGTACGTCGCAAAAGGCGTTGTCACTGCAACCAACCGCTGTCAAACAGAATCATTCATTGGCGTGGGGTTGAGCCGTGTTTGCCAGAGTAAAACCTGTGCTACCCTAGAAAATTGCCAAATTTTGCCAAAAATCTCTCTTAGAAGTATTTTTCCAGCACATGGTTTGTGCGCCTATATACTTACAGTGTATTTTCAGCATATTATTAATTATCTTAACTAAAATGTCGGAGGAAACTTAGTAAAAAAGCCTGATGTACACAAACATGTACATACGACATAAAATTCATCACAGAGCTGTAGGTTACCCACCAGGGCCGGATTTAGCTCGTGGTAGGCCCTGGGCCAAAACAGTTTGGGGGCCTTAAACGATTAGGTCCACTATCTAAGCGAAACGCTACCATGGGTTGGCAAGAAAAACTTGGCAGAAAATCCTTCCCAGATCGCTAGAAATGGCACTTGACAGCAGTGGCGTCGCCATAATTTGGTGATCGGGTCACTACAGATGATGTCGTAATGCCACCTCAATTCCCCCAAGTCTGAGTTAATTTCCCTTTTTATGCGCACCTGTGTTAGTACTACAACAGCGAAGATCCTTCTATTGGATCTATTATATTCTAAAGGTGCTGCCCTGGGGGAGGGATCTAAGGGGGCACCCCTCCCCTTTGAGGAATTTATGTTAATTTAAGGTTGCGGTTTCTTAGATGCAAAATGGTGCTATCTTTGGGATATTTTTGGAACTGATCATATACATGGCTGGAAGTTTAGTGAATGCTAATTTTGGTTAGGTGAAATAGGAAAGTATTTTGTCTAAGAGAAGAAAACGTGTTCAACAAACCTCGTGAAGCCCCCTCCCCCCCCTTCTGGCTATTTCACTGCGAGAAGTCCACGGAAACATTCTTGCACTATTACGAAATTTTTCCCTTTCTTGCTATGTTACAACACCCCCCATTAAAAACATTATAAAAGGGCATCAAAAGCTGGCCTGGAAGCTGTGGATTTATTATATAATGTGGGCAATGACATAATGCTCATTCCATGATATCCAAGATAATACAGAGTATGACAAGGCCGAAAACTTTACAACTATCGTACTTACTAATTGTGAACGAAAATCCAGACTAACAGCTTCCAGTAATGGGTAATGTGAGAGAGGGAGAGTATAGATGCAGTGATATAAGACCTCCCTGATAGGCATAGCAAAAGGGGTGAAGGACTTACAAGCTCGTTTCAGAAATAGATTGAAAGATACCATATTGATGCAAGGCCCCTAGAGTTGTCTGAGGATGTATCTCTGTTTTTCGGAAAGTGTTGTGATCAGAATAGTTCTATCTGTCATCACCTTAATAATGGTCATGAGAGTGCAAACCGTGACGAATGCGGGCAAATCGCTTTGAAATGTTTCATCAAAATAAAATTTCCATGACAAAACCTGCATTGAGGCTCTGCATCTAGACACTTTTAATTGCCCAAGAAACCCTAAATGCCACTCAAAAAGCCAGGCTTTTACTCAGTAATTCGTAAACAGATTTCAACTTTTGCTGTGGTGCTGCTCCGAAAGTTGCTAACAGAAGATATTGATAATAAGAACAACATTGAGGCGCTGTTTGAAGCGCGAAAATTTTGACAGTTTGGGAAGGATTTGCAAAAATTCCAAGGGCGTAGGAAGCGGGGGGGGGGGAGGAGTATAGATGTAACTTTGTGGTAAGCTCAGCCCATAGTTCTTAATAACTTCTCCTTGTACAGACACAAACATATAGTTCACTGCTCAAGGCCACATCCTGGTTAGCATAAAGACCCCATGTGTAATTAAAACATTCTCTGCGTGTGCTGTGTAATGTGAGCTGCCCTGCATATTTTGAATTTTGTAACTCTGATGTCAATCAAAGAGTAGTCACTTTTGCCTACCCCCAAGTCAAAGTCATACTTAGGGTGATGTTAATCTGTCTTAAAGGTAAATGTGCAAGTTTGTTGCTTGGAAACAATCAGTTTTGGAAAAGAAGATATAATTCCCAAAAATGAAGTTTTATGTAGTCCTTTTGACATTACAATAAAATCAGTTTTTAAAGCACTTTTAATGCCTCGGCCCACGGCCTCATTTGGCCAAAAAATTGGACAACTTGTTAAAACAACACACAACACCATATTACGAAAAAGTTGCGAGCCACCCAGAAAACAGGTTATGTTGGGAAAACAAAGGTGGATAATTTTCAAAAGTAAATATGAAGACTGCATATGGCGATAAAAGGTCGTTTTTATTTTCGATGGAGGTTAGAGGTCATTTGTCTTCAAGAAAGGTCCAAAACCGAAAAATTCAGACCTGAAAATGATATTTTAAAATAGAAATGAAGAATGCTTTTTATACTTGGTATATAGCCTTTTCAAATTAGCGAAAGAATTTAGCTGGAGATTCAAGCTCTTCTTGTTTCTTTAGGACTGAAAATACGACTATCTTGCATATTGCTCGCAAACACGATATCTTAGGAGAGACGTTTGGTTTTATTTCCAATTTTTGTTGTTTTGTGACTGACGATTAAATGAAGTCTGAATATTTGTACCTTTTTGCAGATAAAATTATACGGAACATCACATCCATATGTTCATAAGAACATATGTGGTGCACTAATTAAGTTTAATTCTAATCACTTCATGATATTGAAACTATGGCAAGGATTTTGTGGCCTACACCACAAATGTGCATGTTGATGGTGTAGTCGAAAGTGTTCGGTTTCCCATTCTGACAGTCTGGGTTCATGTCTTATTCAAGCATTTATTTTTTCAGTTCTTATTATTCAAAGTTCGGCTCGTTTTATTTGTTTGGCATGGGATATACTTGTAATATTGAGGGGAAAACTTACAAATTTTAAAGGGCGGGGTAGTGGTCATTAAAGGTCACCAACGGTCAAGTGTCGGAAACCTTTTAAAGACCGTATGTCAAGTTAGGTGTCATCAATATATTGCAAACTTGGAATGGTAGTATGTTTCAAATTACTCTGTGGTTTCGGTATGTCTTGAGAGTTAAATGTTCATTTGAGATCAACGAAGGTGAAACTTCCAACACATTGTAAACGCCCTTAAGAACACGCTTACTCATGAAGGGTAAAAAGAATGTATCATTCATTTTGAATCATCGGAGAGTTAATTTTGTAAAAACCTCGCTAACTACATATTTACATACGTAAAAGGTAATCTTGATAGATTTCAAGATTGGCATGTGAGTGACCCATGCACATTGCATTTAACAAGTCAATTATTTATTTTATGGTGGCGGTCAAAGGTTATTCTTAGACAACAGAGATCAAACTGTCCAAATCTGGTATGTCACTGTGAGAGGTCTAATACTTAGTTTGTGGATCACAAATGTTGTTTGCAATAAACCTCATCGCTTTTGGTGAACGTTAAAGGTCATGTCAGATCACCGGCATTCAGATTGTAAAAACATCGTAAAAAATAGTATCTGGAGAAAGATAATTTTGAGCGTTAAACCCCCGTGCGACAAATTATTTCCATTCTGCGAGGAAAGCTACGGGTTTGTGCGTTATGCTGTTAGTAAATAACTAACGATATACACTTGCTGCGAAAACCAAATGATTTGTTGAGCATTCCAAATTCTGTTTATGGCAGAAAATTCCATGGTATTAATAGTATACGCAAATTTGTCTCTACAACATACTGCATTTACTGCTGGGTGGTATTCCTGTGCTAGGAGAAATGTTAAAGGGACAATGCAGTCCCGCCAATTAAAGTTAGTAACCAGACTGAAGTAAGAGTGATACTGAAGACACCCCTCAAGGATTTGGTCTTGTAGCAAATCACTGTAATTTGACTCAAGATTAATGCTACTATACGGCAGCATTTCCATCACTACAAAACATTTCCATTTATCACTGTTTATTCTCAACTTTATGACTCAGTAATTAATTGGTTATTACTGCTCACTTAAATAAGGTAAAAAACGTCGCAGGGAAAGAAATTTGCCTCAAAGAGATTGATCATTATTATGTCTTTTTCCAAATGGTGTAATTCTAAAACTATTCGAAATTGGAACCTTACAGCAAAGTTGCAAAGTGACAATTCAGTGTACGTGGTCTATCCCAGTGAAGAAGAGGACTAAAAACTGCTTTTGGACGATTTCGTCCAAATTCTTCCAAAATTGTTCTGCCATTAAAGATCATCAAGGAAAATTATACATTCCACTCTCAATAACTAGACTACTATATTGTAAAACAAGATCGAATTAACGAGAAAGGTCGTAAACTTTCATGGTTACTTCTTGTTAAAGAAGATACAATTAAGTTTTCCCTCAGCCGTAAGAAGCAGTAATTGAGGTAGAAATCCCCATTATAAAATAGGACAGTCGGCCAATTATGCAATAAAACGTTAACTTGTTCGTAAGTAACCTTCAATATTGTCCAAAAGCAGTTATTATGCCTACCAAAATCGTCCAGAAGGCACAGGACGAAAATGAAAGAAGGAAAAACGTTTTCCGAAATCGTCTCATTTTCACTGGGAGTTGTTCTGGAAAACAAGAACGTCAAGCACCACTACCAGTCTCATTCATTGAGTATATGACCAGGCGTACACCTTTTGTTTGTTTGTCCTCCAGAACGCAACTGTGTTAGTTGTCTTTTGTGTGCGTGAAACCATCCTATAAACGATACTGTTCCATCTAAAACTAAGCCGTTGGCAATTTGTTTTAAGAAAGGGAAGAGACTGACCCTGAAAATTCTGTGAATATTGAGAGATGGTGTCTTGGGAGGAGAATGAGCCAGTCCTTCCTATTATCCCGTTTTGAATTCAAACGACGCCAATGGACAAAATGGCAGCATTCATTTTCCCCAACATTAGAAGAGCGTTTTTCCAAAACTCACTCGGACCACTTTAGGTGTGAAGTAATCCAGTCACACAGGGATCCTTGATTCAATGAGTATTACTAGGTTAAATGTTCAAACAATGCAAAACTAACTCATTGCTGTAATTGCAGCATAGGTCATGTCGTCTTGTTTTCTCAAACTCATTCAGTGTCCACCTAGGGAGCTGCTCTTACAGCTCCCTGGTCCACCTGCTGGTGTTGCAAAACTGGCCAAGTCCTGGCATTGGGCAATACTGATCTAAATTTACGCGACAGTCACGGTACACAATGTGTTATTACGGCTATGTGAGTTACTGTGCAGTAGTACAGTATACAGCACTACTGGTTGTATGTAAAGATGCCTGACGTTGATGTTAGATCTCTGTTAGAGGACTACGATTCGCCTGTAGTTGAGACTGCTAGAGGAAGAAAGAGGCGAAAAATTAGTAATGATGACTGGAAGAGAGTCGTAGAAAAGTCAAGGAGTTATACAGCTGAGGGTTAGGGACCATAAGTGTCATATACTCACAACAAACGACATCACGCAGGTGTATATGTCACGCTTTTGTTTTGACTGTTGATAATATGCAAGTAAATGCGAAAAAGTTTAACATTGTTAAATACATCAAGCAAGTGTTCTTGTGGTGTTTTATGGTATTCTAAATAACATAAGGTTTTTCAAAACTCCCTCAGTCCTAGACTGAATGAGTTTTGAAGCACATATCAATTTAAGTCCTCATACTTTCGTAGCTTTCAGTTAGTATTTACAATTTATGAATAAAATTGCTGGGCTGAAGTCTTGAGCACTAAACAGTTTAACTTAAGTTTCTAAAGACAAGGACTGATCATACAAGCCTGTTACAAATATCGTGATTCATTCAAAATTAATAAAAGGGGACTGAGTGAGTACTGGAAAAACCCCTTTCTTATTTGCCAAATACATTTCACCGACTGTAATGAAAAGACATGCTATTTCTACTGTTCAAAGATTTTCTAAACTCAATATGTTATTATTCCAAACATAAACAGTCAGGCGTCTATAATTATTGTATTAAAATACAAAAAACCTTGGATAAATAAGTTGTACTAATTCGTTTAATCACCGAGGGTCGCAACGTGGCATCTAGAGAATAATATTTACGTATGAGGTAACAGAACCTATCTGCCGAGTCAAATATTGAAGCTATTTGTTTCGGTTTTAAAACATAGGTAGCCACACCCTTATTCCATGAGCCTTAATCTGTTGATGGTTCGGTCTGTAGCGCATATTTCACTTTTATCAGAATGTCGCTGGATTCAAGTCTCCCTCTAGTAATAGTTTTCCTTTGTGAGTCTAGATCCCTCTTCAAAATAAAGTTTGCCAGCAATAAAATACATTCGCATATATTTCCCCTTTTTATAAAGATTTTTGTTATTTCAACGGAACCTCACCGGTGCGTGTGGAGGGATACATGTACGTAAGTTGGTGTACAGTTACTTATTCCCTATTGGCAAAACAGTGTGTAAAAGCGCTTTGGCGAAACGACGTTTTACTTTATGTTTCTCCCAATAGTCGCGATTTTTTCATACTATATTTCGCCTTAATCTCAATAATAGAAATATAGAAACAAACAAAGAACACGGTACGAGGACTGTTAAGAAATGAATAATGCAGAAGAATAACAAAACTAGAAGTTTCCGTAGATCTGGTTACCCTAAAAACAATTGTTGCAAAGTTGACGTTTCAGGTAGATCTGGTCACCATATAACGAATAATACCAAGACGTTCTCAGAACAGTTGCTCCAATAAACGACGGAATGCTATTAACCATACTCTACAGATCACAAGTCGCAGAAACATTATGATAATAAAGTCACGCTATGTTCCTCTGAAAGGTATGACATACTAGTGGTGCTTAGAAAGTTAGAAATATTCTATGTATTGCTTGAATGTCAAAATGCATTTAACATCATGAAATTCACCTTTAGGGGAATGTTCTAATTCAAAATAACTGGCTAGTTGTCAAATTCCTTAAAAAGGAAAGGTTTGAATTTAACTACAAAAGGGGAATTTATATTTGATTCAAACCTATTGAGAATACTGACTTACCTGGGCTTTCCTTTTATATTTTGACTTGTTTCTTTCTCCATCTGTCAGTTTTTTCTTTGATCTGAAATCGATCCAAGCACAAGTTTAAGATACTGCATGACCATTTTGGTTCCAAATCCTAAGGCCTAGCACGTTGGCTCTTCTACACAATCACCCATTCGAAAATCGTTTTCAAGTGGAGGTCAGTAAGTAAAACTGTGTCAACTGGTAACCTGGGACATTAAGGTTCGAGAGTTAGACTTTTCGACGTCACTGATCCAAGGTTTATCCAAACATTGTAGTTTGAGGCAAGATGTTTTCTTCTTGAAGGAGAGGCTAGGCTACTCATATCCTTAAGGAGATCGTACTCAGGGGTTTATTAGGGAACCAATAGGATTTCAGTTGGAGTAATGTTTTTGGTTTCTTCGCCTACAGATTTCTTTTTACTCTTTATTGCTTTTTCAACAACATGCAATTTGTTTTCAAGATGGAGTTTGTGGTGACAAGCACACGCTGCATCGTATTCTTACACATTCTATTATATTGGGAAACAATTTATTAAGATTAAAACTATCAATATCCATGACAACTTCTATTAATATCCATGACTGATATGTCAGTACTCATGAATACACATGTTGAAGTCCGAACACGAGTGCATAGTCCTGAGTACGATCGATTACAGAGCCTCGAGTAGAGTACGATCGGGTACGATCACGAGTACGATTACAAAGCTATGAATACGAGAACGACTTAATGAAATCTACAAATGAACGAGCTAGTACTTCAGTAGTACATGTCTGTGATGTACACTGTCTCCTTATTATCTGGCAACAGAACAGAAAATATTACGGCACCTAACAATTTCCGTACTTTCGAAAGTGGAATGTCCCTCTCTCGAAAGTGTATGCATATTGTTTCTCGTTGTATCCGGGTTGAATGTGTTTTAATCGTTCAGCTACAGTCTGTTGGAGTAAACACTGGTAAAAAATACAGAAACATCTTTAGTAGATACGTTTCTGAATGCTTGTTAACAAGTTCACGCAACTGCAGCGAATAAGTACTGCCAAATCTGCCTGAAGTCTGCTTCAGATATTGTCGAGAGCTGGACTCCAAAATGCCGCGAAACAACTCAGCTGTCTACCTTATTCTGTTGACTATCCGTGTTGTCTTACTACTTTTACTAAAATTGATTCTACTAATATTTGCCGGTATAATTTTATTTGTGTTTTCTGTAACGGCTGGTATGGCTGCTGGTACGTTTGTGGGAGCATTCAATACTGGAATGGAAGCATCAATTTTTGGTTTAGCAGTTGCTTCTGTTTTAACTTTTCTTTGAAATAACTCTCTGTTTCGTCCCACGTTTCACAGATCAACAAAAAGACCGGCCAATCGAAGCAATAGTTTTGATAAAAACATTTGGATTAATTGTCGCGGGTTTCGCTGGTATGTCACTTTTTACGGTGCTGGTTACAATAATAGTGACCTCCATAACTTTTATTTGTGTTTGGACGTTTATTACGCGTAATCTGTTTGACATAGTTAATGAGTGTGTGAATTTCATTGACAATCTGCTAATTTAGACGAACTGAAAACAGGGATGAAATACTACAATTAGACAAACAGAAGTTGTCGTGAGGAAAGTAATCACATGAAAAAGGTTCCATTTGTCTGAAGTTGGAAACATACTGGAAGGAGTGACGAGATGTAACGATTGGCCGGCAATTATGATTTCGCGACCCAGACTTTCCCTATTAAAAAGTAAATACAACAGTCTTTTTACCGATTTGCCCAATTTCAGGGAATCGACAAAACCTTTGTTTTGTATATGTCATGATGAAAAAGGGTCTACGTGTTAGCATAAAGATAACAATGCAAATAAACAGAACAGAAAACACAGTGATGCAAAGTACATTACCAACGATTTTATACTATCAATAATATTTCGGACAACTTCGTCCTTCAAATGGAATCAAAACCGAATTAAACTAAAAAGTGGCTCAGTACACTAACATACACCTGGAAACTATTATTTAAAATACTGAAATCCATAAAAAAGACATTGTCTTTGATAAGGGCGTCGCCTTTGTTCTTGCCAAGGGATAGTATCAATTCAGTCAGTCTTCTAGAAGGAGATTTGAATTGCCTTCTATTTTTGCAAACTTTTGGTTGGAAAGATTGTGACTCGGAGAATTGAGATCATTTGGCAATGGGAAAGCCGGGCCGATTGAAGTTGATGGTCCTTTAATGATTATTAGATCCAAGACGAAAGGCCTGGTCATTTTGACCATGGAGCTGTTACGGAGTTACGTGATATTGTTTGACAATGTAATGTAGAATACCGAGGGACAAAGATTACGATAAAGAAACGTATTAGATTCCACCGGGGGTGTGAGGGTGTCTCACTGCCCCCAAAGTTCTTCAGAGCGACGGTAGTCGGAAAATCTAAAATACCAGTTGGAATTTCTGATTCCTCAGTCTAGCATATTTTTCCACTGAGCCTCTGTCAACTTTGTTTCTATTTTCCAACTAGATCAAGTAAGAATAATACCAAACATTATTTTCTTCACGTAAAATCGAATTAAAACTGTCCGTTGACATCTTAGAAAAAAAAAAAATTCGGCGCATCGCGCACATGCGTCACGGGTTGCCCTTCATCCCATAACCATTATTAAGGTAATTATACATGAAACTATTCCGGTAACAACACTTTCCAAAAACAGAGATACATCTCCAAACATCTGTAGGGCCTCTAATCAATATGGGATCTTACAGTCTAATTTGTTGCATACTGTGGAAGGTTGAAAGTACGTATTTGACGATATACATTTTTCAAAAAAAAAAAAAAAAAAATGCCGAGCGCTTCGCGCGCAGCCATTATCGGTATAGAGGGTGATTGCTAATACACTTACGACCAAAAAGCATTCTTAAATGCGCTTTTTAGTCCTTCATCCCTTTTGCTATACCTATCAGACTGGAAGCAATTCGTCTGGAGTTTTCGTTCAAAATTAGTAAAAGTCCGATAGATGTAAAGTGCTTAGCGTCATACTCTATATTATCATTTGGATGACAGGTAAGAAGCGTCATGTCTTCGCCCCATTTTATAAAATTGATCCAGAGCTTCCAGGTATCTGCCAGCCTTAGATACCCTTGTATAGTGCACAATGAAGGAAAAGAAAAACTTCGTGATAGTCCAAAAATGTTTCTGTTGACTCCAAGCGCGTATTTTTGCGAAAAAATAAAAGACAGAAAACAAGCCAAAAAGAAAGAGAAAAGGAGGAGAGGTGGTCTTTAGGAAGTTTGTTGACGACGTATTTTTCTGTACGACAACTTAATCTCTTCTTTCACGTAACCAGAAATTAGAATTCAATATAAATTATCGACATTTCCCAGCCATATATGGGCAGCTCAAAAAATATCCCAAACATAGCACCATTTTGCATCTAGTCAACCTTAAATTAATAAAAATTTCTCAAAGGGGAAGGCTCCTTAGACCCCTCCCCCAGGACGGCCCTTTACATCGTGACAAAGGAAGGATCCCTACTGCTTCTGAATTCGCAAAATTCAACATTTTTCAGTCATAAATATGAGCCGGTGGCGGCAGACCCGGGATGCTTCCCCAATATTTGCCAAGTGCAGACATAAGATCCATATTTCAACGCTGGGTACATGCAGCTTAAAACACTCGGGAAGTGCCGTTTTCGGCCATCTGAGGGGATGGTAAAGCCAAAAATTTCCTTGTCCGCTGCGAGCCAACTGAAGGTGGCGCTCCGCTTAGAAACATATATTAACATTTTTCATAGATTGTTTTTTGTTTTCATTAATTGACAAATTGCAGACCTGAGATCCATATTTCAAGGCTGGGTGCATGCAGCTTAAAACACTCGGGAAGTGCCGTTTCCGGCTATCTTAGGGGTTTGTACAGCCAAAAATTTCCTTGTACGCTCCTCGCCAACCGATGGTGGCGCTCCGCTTAGATAGTCTCCCTGGCATTCAGACCCCACCTCCCAATATTTTTTCTGTTCCACCGCGCCTGATATGAGCAGCTAAAAAATTGTCCCAAAGATAGCACCATTTTTGCATCTAAGCAACCATACATTAACAAAAATTTCTAAAAAGAGGGGGAACACCTCTTCCCCTTAGACCACTCCCTAAAGACGGCACCTTTATGTAATGACAAAGGAATGATCCCCCAATGATGTATACAAAAAACGCACGGTGCGTAACAAGTGCACTATACACGTTGCCGCTCAGTTGAAAAAAAAAAACATCCAGCCAGTCGAATTTGGGACCTTCCCACCCCCCTTAATTATATGACCCTAGCTAAGGCCTGATTTGATTAGCACTCTTGCAATCGAAGTTGCCAGGATAAAGAGTTTCTTATTTCACAAAATGTGATTAAATTTGATTCATGTAATTGCAAACTTGATATTTGCTCCTCCCCAAAAAACGTATTACCAATTAATGGGGATGGATGGGCTTGGATAACTAACCGATTGTTTTTTTTTTTCTTTTTTTACAATCATTCTACATAGGTTAAAGGGTTGACGTCTAGCTACTACCATTGGGGAATTGAAATGTAACATAAGGTGTATATAATAAACATATAAATATATACATATATACATATGGAATATATTTTTACACTTATTATTGTATAAAATATATATATTTCTCTTGTTCCCTTCTTAGGGCGAAAAAATTGTGAAAAAGTCGATCAAAGGGCGAAAAATAGGGCCAAAAATTTGTTTCGCCTTAACTTTTTCACACACTTTTTATGTAGAATTACGTACACATATGGAAACGTCCTTTCAACTCACAATTAATATGCAACTACTTCTGTGTAAGCACATTGAAGGACACTTGTCTGTTGACACGTACTGATGGCAGTCCTTTGAAAGATATGATATACATTTTTATATATATATATATATATGATTATATCTTGAAGACTGAAGGTGAAATATATGCTTTTTTTTTAGGTCTTTGGGCGACTATTTAATACAGCGTTGACTAATTCATTCATATAAAGTCGCTACGTCTATCTACCTTTATATGTATATATATATATATATATATCCTTATATTTACATCCTTATATATATATATATATATAAAGATGAATAGAAGAAAAGCAAAACACGTCGTGAAGTGAAAATATAGAAAGAAAAGTTGAAATGACTTCACAGAACTC
>WURT03587391.1:8571-18911 GCA_009936505.3 Holothuria glaberrima
TGCTAATTGATTTGTTTGCTTGGCCGGTTGGTCGGCTCAAGTGTCTTGCCTAATGGCATTGGCTGAATGCAATGGAAGCTGTTGCTTGCACTGTTGTTTTTTACTGAAGAGGTCAGGCAAACAATTGTCAAATGAGCCATGCACAACTTTCCCTATCAAAAAGATTTAATTCGGTGATTGACAGGGAGAAGTTGGCTTTCAGACTCTAATCCAGTTGTTCACCGTATGTAAAGTTGCATGCTAGGTTACTACTTTGTTTAGGTTTCCTTCACACAAGACTTATGTCCACCACATTTTTAAATCGCAAATTGAACGTAAGGTATTTAAACAATAAAAACATCCGATTCTTTCGTGGAAGCTATTATGTTAGCATTGGCAGTAATGAGAATAAAAATGAAACGTCAAGTAGATAAAATACGCTTGTTTTGGCTGTAATTTCATGACAAAGAATCCCGTACATCATTGTGATTTTGTCGGTGTATAGTGTATAGTGTGTTAAACAGGAAAGAATATATGAGGCATGCACAAACAAATAACTAAAAATGTACCAGGTAGCCTCGGAAGGGGGCTATTTTTAAGGGAGTCAAATATTCTAAGACCCATTTAAGCATGGTAACTGTATTTTCTAGGGGAGTGGTCGAATGTTTTTCTCTGGATGTCTGGCTTCTCTCCCAATGGGTGCGGGTTATGCAAGTACCTCCTTTGGCCTAAAATGTCAATAAAGATTTAGATATATTTGAACATTTGAAACTAAAAACCAATACTTTACCTTCCTATCTATCCCATTCGTTCCGACTGGAACATAAGGCCTCCTCGCTGTTTTTCCATATCACCCTATCTCTAGCCTGTATGTAACCTAGCTTCATTCCAAGTTCTACACCTTTCTTAAATTTCTTGTTCTACTATTCTTTTCCATGTTGTTTTTGGTCTCTCAACTCTTCTTCTGCCTTCTGGTTGCCATGACAATGCAGTCATACAGTAATGTCCCTTATCTTTCCTCAATGTTTGTCCCAACAAGTTCCTTCATCTTCTTATCTCGTCATGGCTGAACTTCTTTACTTGTGCTAACTCACTGAGTTTATCATAGGAGATGATATTTGGTCAAAATATTGCATGATTCTTTTCAGACTTTTATATTGAAATGAGTCCAGTTTCTTTCCGTTGCTTCTATTCATTTTCCATATTTCACAAGTGTATAACAATGCTTTTGTGAAGCTTTGTTTGTTTTTTTTCCTGCTGGATTGCTTTGACTTCCATATTTTGATTAGCTTGGTGAATGCGATTCTACCTTTACTTACCCTGCTGTTCATATCGTTCCCTCCACCTCCTTCTTTGCTCACATTTGCCCCAAGGTAAGTAAATGCAGCCACGTCCTCTATGTCCTTTCCATCTAATTTAACAGCTTCAACTATCTTATGGTTCAATTTCATAATCGTTGTCTTTTTGTCATTTATTTTCAATCCAACCTTGCTTGCATGTCGAGATAAGTTGTCAGTTTTCCTCTGCATGTGGAAGTGATTAGATGATAGTATGGCAATATCATCGGCAAAGTCTAGATCTTCTAGCTTAGACATCATCCTCCATCTCACCTTTCTGTTATGCTCCTGTGTAGTTCTACTCATCGCCCAGTTAATCACAAGCAGGAATAAGAACCCAGACATGACACACCCCTGCTTAACTTCCGTCTTAACATCGAACCAATCTGTGACTTTTCCGTCATCCAGCACTGCACAAATGATATCAGTATACATCGCCATCACCATATTGATAAGTTTGTTTGGTATTCCGTATTGCCGTATTATTTCCAAAAGGCTGTTCCTATGTATTGAATCAAAAGCCTTCTCAAAATCTATGAAATTTATACACAATGAAGATTGCCACTCAATGGATTGCTCTATAATATTCCTAAAGATACAAATCTGTTCAGTTTTGCTTTTACCTTCCCTGAAGCCAGCTAGTTCTGGTCTAAGTTTGTCATCAATCCCTTTCTTAGTTCTGTGGATTAGTATCCTACCTAACACCTTGCTTGCAATTTGTAAAAGTGTAATTCCTCTTCAGTTTCCGCAGTCACATAGGTCCCCTTTCTGGGGCAATTTTACAATTAATCCTTTCTTCCATTTGCGTGGTATTTGTTTATGAATCCAAACATCACCAAATAAGTCGTGTTACTTTTCGGTTGCTGTCTCAATATCTGTTAAAATCTGCAGTTATTTGATCCACTCTACCAGCTTTATTATTTCTGAGCTTTTTAACTGCCCAGTTTATTACATCTTTGGTAATAGGGTTTATGTAGATACTATAGTATCTAATTCTACAATATTGTCAGATCCAATTGCATCTGGATTTAGTGGGATATCTCTGTTCAATATTTCTTCAAATGCTTTTTCCATTGTGCCATCTTGCCTTCATCATCCGTCATGCTCCTTCCGAATTTATCCTTAACCACTGATGCATTACCGGGTTTCGTTGCAGATTATTTTTGTAATGCCGTACAAGGTCTTCATTTGTCGGTTTTCTGCCACCTTTTGTGTCTCATTTGTTAAGTTTTCCAACTATTTTGTTTTGTCATTTCTCATGCTTATCTTTACTTCTTATCTTTGCCTTTCTAGTCAGAATGCAGCATTTCGTTTATTCGGCAAGACTTTGAGCTATCTATTTTAATTTGATGTTTTTCCGTTCCTCAACAATGTTTCAGGAGTGAGGACTGATCCAAAGTTTTTGTTTCTTTTTATTGGTACCCAAAACATCTTTTGCTGTCTGGTTGTAAGTCTTTTGGATATGATGCTATTCTGTATCAATATCGGATTTATCCAATGCAGCTTCTACCACTGCAAAGTGATTTCACAATTCAAGGCTGAATTTATCACTGACCACTTGGCCTTGTAGTTTATTTACATCATATATTGCCTTTGCATTTGTTTTACAGATAGCCTTTTTGGGCTTACGTTTGATTTTGTGTCATTACAAGCTGATGATCGTTAACAACTTCTACTCCTCGCATCACCCTGATGTTATTAATTGATGATTTGAATTGCTTATTTACCAGTACATGATCTATTTGGTTAGCTGTTTTTTATGGGGATATATCCATGTGTATTTATGAATACCCTAATGAGGAAATAATATGCCAGTTATAATAAATCTGTTCATTCCGCAAAAGTGAATAGGCCTAAGCTTTTATCCATTACTATTCAATCAATTCCCATCACCCTTTCCTTGACACTGTTTTTGACACCAAGTTTGGCATTCATGTCACCAGTTATAACAACCGTGTCATGTTTATTCACGATTTCAACTATTGATTGCATCTGTTCGTAAAAACTGTCGATTTATTGGTCAGTAGCATCCATTGTTGGAGGGTAAACGTGGATAATTGTTAGCTTGATAAATTTGGAATAGAAACCAGCAGGGATAATTCTGTCATTTACAGGTCTTCATTCCATGAGAGCTAACTCTGAAGTTTTGACATCATTATTGCCCCACCGCCTTGAAGTAATTCATCCTCTCAATGGTGCTCGTTATTTTAAGATTTTTAGGAAGAACGTAGTACATCAAGGCCAATTCGAAGTGTTGTTATGAGTGAAGCACATGTCTTGCAAATGTGATCTTCAAATCCTTGCAACAACTTTTAGTTTAAAGTTCTACTTTCTAGTTTTTCTGTATTTACAAATGACATCTCCGTGTTAGAAGCTGTATATATCTTGTATTTGCAGTTGTGGGTAATAATGAATATTTAAGCTCAAAATGAATATTACAAACTGTTTTTTGATCAAATTCAACTCCTTTCTTAGAACGTTGATAACATACGACAGACCCGATCGACTGAGGCACACTCGAGTGAGTTTAAAAAATATCTTGCTTCGCTTTCTTTAATGAACATTCCAGATTAAGTGCTAGAACTCAAGGTGAAATTGGTTTCCTATTAGGGGCTACATACCTTTGATTTTGACAGTTTGCTATTTGCTAGTCAAAGATAAAATGACAGTGTGCTAATTCGTTGAAACAAACAAGATAAAACTACATAAAAACAATGTAAATATTAAACTAAACAGTAAATGTATTTAGAATTTAAATATTTAAAATCGAGCATTTTTGCAATATCAGTAGATGAAAACCAAAACCACACTCCCTCTTTAAGTATTGTTTATTGTTGACTGATCTATTTGACACAGATTCTTTTCCGGTCTCCCCCAAGGTTTCTAAATTTCCAGTTTGTCTAATTTTTAAGCATGAAAAATGGGGCTAGAATCATATCATTTCAAAGCTTAAACATCACATTACTCCATCATACGGAAAATAATATTCGTTTATAAATAGTAAGCTTTACCATTTTGCTACCTCACGAATTCATATAAATTTTCCAACTGGTTAAAAAATAGACGGTAATAAGTATCAATAAAGAGCATTGATGCACTTTTTTATACAGTCAGTTGTTGCAAATTGATGGGAAAGTGCATATAGAAAGTTAATGAAAACACCTCGTAACATCTAAACATTCCTTTCTAGGTCCTTCATATTTCTTCTACCAGAACCCTGAATATCCAAAAGGTTGTATTGATGTTTTCAGTCAGTGTTCAAACCAAATATAAGTTGTGTTCAAGTCATGAAACCCTCGGCTTTCGTGAAACTTTTGAGATGTATTGCAATAACAAAAACGATGGTGGAGGCTGTACGGTATGTGCATTTTAAATGAAACTGTTGCAATGATGTCCTAATGAAGTAAAGTACTTTTATTTGTCTCTAAAGGTTCATTGTTACAACTGAGTAATATAAATATGAATTTAATAAGCAGTGGCTGATTAACAGGCACAAGAGGCGCCAGATCGTCTCTTCAGGACTATGCCGACCTATCGTCAACCAATCTGTTAAACTAATAGTTTACTAGTATACCAAGTGTCCAATCAATGGTACTTGTGTAAGGTTCATATAGTGGTGCACTTTTTAAGTTGAACATTGATAGATTGTCTTCCATTTCCCACAGGTGAAAAAGCGTCGTTATGGTGGTTACATTAGGTTTGCTCGTCTTTGGAAATATTATAATGTAAAATTTCGATTTCAAACCAGCGAGTACTGTCTAGGCAGTAAAAACTTGGCTTGTTTAACAAACAGAAGGAATATCAGGTACGTATTTATTTGGAGACTTCCAGTGGTTTTTCGTTTCATATTACCTACGACTGATTTCAAATAAGTGATGAATGGGGAAGCTACAAGCTCATTGTTGAAAGATCCAATGGGACAGCAGGTGGACAAGTTTTTATTATTAAAAAGGCCATCTGAAAGATTACTTTGGGTCTTTTTTTGTTCTACATATTTATAAATCATGCTAAAATGAGACTCATTAATAGTTGTGCAAAATATTTCACACATTCATGGGATAGTGAAAGTAGGCCTACTAGTCGTAGTTTACGATTTTTGTATTCTTTAAATTTGTCATTATAAAAATGAAATGTAGGGTCAATCACAAAATAGGCACTGAAAGTAAAACTTGATCGTTTTATTTTCATTTAAAACTTTTTTCTTTTTATTTGTTGATTTGATTAAAACAGGAGTAAGTTGCAGCGGATCTGTTCTCAGGAATCAACACTAAAGGCGTCATCCAAACACTTTTGAGACAAAAACCAAAAGGAAATTCCCAACTTTGTCAGATTCAGAAGGAAGTCGAATGCGATAGAACTAGAAAAAGTGCTCTTCGGTTATTTACTCTCTAAACATAATTTATAGTTAGCTTGTGTGTAATAAATGTTCTTTTTTTACAGGTGAGTCTGCTACGTGGTGTCCACCAAACATGAAGTACGGTAACTGCTTTATTCCAGCGACGTGTGATGACCCACAAGGTCATAGGCGCACGGGACTCTTCCAATTTGGGGGAGGGCGAAAATTTTTGCCCGAATCTCCAAAAAGTTGCCAAGTCAAGGACGAAGATCCATCTCCAAAGACGTGGGGAGACTTTACACCATATGCGAATCGCCGTCCTGGGGTAGGGGTCTAAGGGAGGGGGTGTCCCCCTCCCCTGAAAAATTGTGCTACATTAATTGCTATTGAGTTGGATATATTTTCAAGAATTTGTACTTTTTTAGGAAATCTTTTCATCTTGCTTGTTTAAGTGGATTTTTTACTCAATTCTTAGGGTAAATCAGAACCACACTGCACGAAGTAAGTGAACAGTAAATTACATTAGCAAGTTTACTCAAATCTTATGAAATTTGGATATGGGAGTGATTAGGACTGTGCATATCAGAGCCTTTTCGAAAGTCTGATGGAGGTGATACAGGCAAATAACTACCCGCGCGAAAATTTTTGCACTTGTTTCGGGAATTCGATCAAAAATTCGGAAACTCAATAGAAATTTGGGCAATTTTTCAATTTTTCTTCATGTCTACCGAATTTCACTTGATTTTGGTCAATTTTTTGCCCGAATTTTCGACCTCAGAAAGTATAGGGGGATTCTTGCGATAAAAGGAGAGAAGTGTGTTTTACCCGAAGAATGCATATGCATCTTTGAGGGGAAGGGGTCCTCCTGGTTATATACGACAGCGTATTGAAGAACAATAAACTGTTGCAACAGCTAATTAGGTATTATGTTATTTTGAGTCAGTTTTGTTAACCCTGTAAGGAGAATGTTACTCAGTATTAGGCACTACTTTCTCACTTAAATTTATGTATGTAAGTCCGTTTAGCATGTAAAAGATCATTTTGGAGTAGGAAAAAATTAGCATTATCCTTTCTTCATCAGCTTAGTACAGTATTTGTGAATTGTTCGAATTGTTCACGTCGTTGCAACTGCACGTTCAGCGGCCTAAGTTGCGACAATGGCTATCGATGCGATGCTAATGCAGTTTTCGAAGAAAGTAACACTATTAGACAGTGTTACTGTAACGAGGGATACACCGGAGACGAACAAACCTGTTCAACAGATTTTTACACTGATTGTCAAGATATCTACACAGCTGGTCAGAGAGCAATGTCTACACACTACAAACCTATCGATTCACCTACTGCTTTTGAAGTATACTGCAACATGTCTGATGGTGGAGGATCGAGTGTAAATATTTGTCGTAACAATTTAAAAGCAAAAACAGATTTTGAAGCCTCAACTTTAGGTGAAATACAGGTAAGCTTAATACGTTCATTGGTTTACTTTCTGAGTAAGTGACTCGGAAGTATATTTTTATACATATAAATGACAAGGTCAAATTTAAATCCAGTTCCCATTAGTCGTCATTGATCTTTAATGTGATCATTTATTTGAACTGATTTGAATATAAAAGTTTGGAATTGAAATTTTCAATCTAAATCTGATCAAAGTTAATGACCTTGATCCCGGATCAGTATCCTATTGTTCGTTTTATGAGTAGAAAATCGAGAAGTTGTATTCGATGCTAATGTTATGTCCGACCGAGGTTTCGAAGTTCATGACTGTGTACTAAAACCCCATATTAGTTGCTACATAATGAAGGAGCGTTGATTTCAGCTTTCATCGGGTTTATTGGAAGGGACGAATTGTATCAAGAACAGACAAGAAACCCCTTAAATGCAGATGAAATCAGGTTGCAAGTTTAGAAATGGAGTTTTTCTACGGTTATAATCTGTATTTTTACACTTCCATGCTACTTATACGTGAGTCAGAGATTTGTCTTAACTAACCCGTATTCATGCAAGCAGTTGAGGTGGCAATAGAGCTTCCAGCGCGAGAAATTTTTTGCGGACGGACGTGCAAAGTCAATATCAATTTTTAATTCTTAAAGTTCAAATATATTCACTTAACTTTTCTTGTATTTTAACTAATCTCAATGAATAATATACCACGAAAATGCATTAAATGTCGAAAGAAATAGCAGTCTCTCGGCGATACCCCTCCTGATATGTTTATCGAACAAAGTTGAAGAGTGTGTTCAACTGTCTGTCTGTTGTCATACTGGATTAGTGTGAAATTGGAAATGATAGCTATGTAAAAGGGCCTTTTTATAAATAAAATGCTTTTATGGATGTCCTGTTGTTATATGAGGCAAGATCATCCGCCAGAAACTGAAGCCAACGAAAGAGTGGCAGACTTAGCGACTAAAAAGCTCACAATGGCCTGCTGCCTGGTTGTACAGACGATCAAAAATGAGGACCATGGTTTTATCAGCTTTTGCAAGATAGGGCTATCCGATTTTCTCTTGAAGACGTTTAATTGACATTAAGTGATGTTATCGGCAGTAACATGGTGGCGAATTGTCACAACTAAGGCTTTTTTGTTTTTCTAAAAGGGAAACCAGGGCATCTCATTCGATTCTATAGACAACACAAAAATTCTAATTATCTAAACGAAAAGGATAAATTTAAACCTTGATAAGCGTTTACCAAACTTGCTTTGATGTTGGTCTTTTAACATGTATTTCAACGACGCATCGATTGAGATGATCACGTTCACCTTTATTGGAACACATATAAAGTAGGATTTGGATCTTCGGGTGATGAATTTTGGCTGGGGAATGATAATTTATACTTTATTACCAATCAAGGACAAAAGAATTATAAACCTCGAATCGACCTCGTCAACACATATGGTTCAACGTACTACGCTAAATATATCCTCTTTCGTGTGAACGCTGAAAGTGATAACAATCGACTGTCTGGTCTTGGCGGCTTCAGCGAAACGGCAGGTCCATCGAGTTTGATATTTATATTTTGAAATAATCATCAGTTATCAAATATTTGTTATGTCCGGATAATATTTAGATCACCATATAAGACAGAGACACAATCGATTAACAATCTTTAGATGTTCTCATCTTAAGCTTAAACCTGTTGGAAAGAGTAGCTTAATTGTCCGTCGTGAAACGATTCACAGAAAATAGTTCTCACAAAGTAAGAAGAAAACGATGACTTTTTCAAGCAGTTCTATCAGTTTTCATTAGTGTAAGGGAGTGGCCGGGGTACAAGAAGTCAAAGACAGTCTTGATCCATAAACATTTATGCATTTCATTGATGTAATGAAATGTGTTTGTGGTATTTTTCAACATCTTAAGTCTTTCCTTGGGAGCACTGCAAGAGCATTATATTCCATTGCTCAAAGCAGGAAGCGAGGAAAGGGAGGGACAGTTTTCACCATGCTTCTAGAACAAACATAGGGAACTCCTTTATACATCTGTACCTACTCATGACCATAACGTAAGTTAAAGAATCACACATTTAAGTTTCCGAGCTTAACTATTGTTACCATTGTCTCTAAGTAACATTCCACATTTAAAGACTTGCATTATATTTTTTCCCTAAAAATATAACAGTTCACTGACTTGGTAAGGTCAGGTAGTAAACAGCCTCCTCCCCCATTCACCAGACAGTCTTCGTGCTCTGTACCCATAGAATATACAACGATTTTTCATAAACGAATACAATAATAAACAACAGATACTACTCATGGTTTCTCAACCTTAGTAATTCTAGTCTCACTTTGGATTGTTGAAATTATCCTAGAGCCACAGTTCACCTGATGGAATTTCGATTAATTAAACGGGACAAGTATCGATAAGATTCCATCTGTATCGGGTGACTTAATTCACTGTTATTTAACTAATGATAGAAGTAATGGCTTATCCAACTATTACTTACTTTTGTCTGGCCAACTTCGTGGCCTGCCAGACAGGGCTTGGGTACCAACCGGTGGGCGGCAACCCTCCGTTTGAGAAATGCTGCCAGACAAGATACTATAGGACGCGATGTGGTTTCCAGGGGGTGAAGAAATTTTCATGGGGCGAGATGTGAAAAGTGTGTTAAGCCAATGGCAACTTGAAATTTTCTAAGGAGCGATTTTTAAGGGGTTCTCCCCTGCCCCGCCCCTGGATACGGCTTGCGATGCGCTACTCTATGGGCGAAAGAGGCAGGTAAGGAGGGAATATGCTACAAGCTGAAACACATGATCCATTTTAGTAACATGAAATAATCAAAACGATAAATTATGCGCCTTTAATAGGTGGATGAAAAAAAGGTTTAGGACCAGGAAGCCGATTGGGCTCAACTATAGGGATCTATACCATTTTGATCGTAGGTTAACACCAGTGCTTTTCTTTTCGACTAATGTCCAGAGGGTAACGAGGAAGGTATGTACTTCCGTTTAACGGCCCCCGCGACTGACTGTAAATGTATACTGAGTCATGAGCCCACAATTTCCTAGGTATACTATGCGCTAACTCATTATGGCTCTCCGCTTAAATGGTGTTCCTCATTAATGGTCCACTTTTCAAAAAATAGAACCGTGTTATTGAAAAGGCTGCATACGGGCCTACCAAGCACCACCTCAGTACTTGAAAGTAATGTGAAAATGCTGGTAAGTATAGTTAACGTTTCTTAAATAAACG